>VZTL01008036.1:0-15119 GCA_013400535.1 Scopus umbretta
CGCGGCTGGGGCTGGGAGCGCGGGGGGCAGTCCGTCAGCGCGGCGGGAGCCGGCTGTACCCGGGCGCCGCACCGGCAGCGGCGAGGTTCCGTATTGAACGCCTCGCGTTTCAGCCTGGTCTTCGATGAATCGCGCTGTTCGCTTGCTGCCTGCTGGCAGCAGCCGGGGTGGGGGCAAGGCGGGGGGCACCGGGGGCTCTGCCCTCCTGTCCCGGCCCCGTGCCCTCCCGGGGCTGCCGGCTGCCTTCTGGCCCCGGTGCCCCGGCAGGGAGCGGGGGCCTTCCCGTGGCAGCGGCCGGCCTGGCGGGGCTCGGGCCCCGCCAGCCCCCAGCCGTCCCCTGTCCGGCCTCTGCGCCTTCCCTGGCCACGGGTGTCCGCCGCCAGCCCGCCGCCTCGGCCCCAGAGCCCTTGACAACCCTTGCTTTCGTCTGTGCGCGTGTACGTGTGTGTGTGCGTCTCGTGGATCCGCACGTATAAATACACATATTTTAACCCAAATGTAAGGGTTTAGAAAATTTATTTTTGGTTTGCCTCACTGGGGAATTTGTGTTGTGTTGAGTTTTTTTTTTTTTTATTTAAGGAAAGTGTTTTTTCAAAAGCTGGAAACATTTCAGCTTGCGTTTCGAGGGAAGGAGAGGCTGAGATGTTTTACAGCATTTTTCAAAACTCCTTACCAAAAATTGCCAGTTTTCCTTAGGCAGTTCCTCTGCATTCCTGTCTTGAAGAGTGACACAGGTAAGCCTGGAACAGGCAGCTCCAGAATGATGGATGTCGCACGCTTCTTCATCACCCTCCATTAATGACTGACGTGGGCCCTGCAGCAGGACAGCCTGTAACCCAGAGATCAATTTGTTTCAGCGTGTGCTCGGACCGGGGAGAAAACAACTGCAGTCAGCCCTCTGCACCCACAGGCCTCTGGATGCAGCAGCACGGGGCGCTGGTCCCGCTCCTCTCTCCAGGCGCAGGCCCGCGGGGCGCAGGGCCGAGGACGCGTCCGAGAGCAGCCAGCAAAGCCGGGCTGAGCCCCGGCTGCCGCCGCCCGCCGCAGGGGCCCGGCCGCTTCCCGCAGCAGCCGTGCCCTCGTGCCTGGTAGCGCCAGTGCTTGGAAGAGCCCCAAAGGACGAGGGCGTTGGAAATCCGCGCCAGGATGGAGAGGCGAGCGCTGTAAACGGCAGTTCTGTTTATAGCCGGCAGAGAAACCAAACGAGCCCGGGCTTTGGGGCACTTGGGAGCTCTGTTTGCTGTTTGAACCCAGCGCCGAGCAAAACAGGCTGCTGCTTCTGGCGTTGCCCTCGTGATTTTACCTTTCGGCTCTCTCCCCAGACACCAGCCTGGGACACGGGAACACGCGGCCTCTTGCCCTCGCCAGGGAGGGCAGCGCTGGCTCTGTCCCAGCACCGTGCCCTGGGTCGAGTCGTTTCTCTGCCCGCGTGCCTCCCTTGCGCGGCCTCCCCCAGCCAGCACACCTCCGGAGCGGCTGGCAAGGAAACAATTTGCCTGGCCCGTGGAAGCAGGGAGCAAAGACGACCACGAAATTCCCAAACCATCCCCTTTTCAGCTTCTCGCTTGCATACTTCGATGAGGAGCCTTGACCTCGGCGGAGCTGAGTTCCTGGCACCCTCGCACAACGTGAATTTCCCTGAATTTCCCTGGGCGTTTATACCAGCAGCTGGCACAGCACAGGGGCCTTATCCTGGCTGGGGTCTGTCCTGGAATGAGCATGAGATGAGAAGGGAAACTGAGGGAAGGGCCTGGCAGCAAGTCCGCAAGAGCCGAGCCAAATCTGCAGTAGAAATCGAGGTTCTTCAGCCATGCTCCTGGGACCAAAGCACAGGTGTCCCCCCCCCCCCGGGCCCCCNCCCCCCCCCGGGACCCCAGCGCTGTCACCTCCTCTTGAAAGCCACGCGTCCCCAGGGCATCTGCAAGGCAAACCACGCGCTGGAGCTGGGGGGAAGCTCTCCCGCCATGCCCGGGCAGGTTCTCCCGGCCCCTTGCGGAGCCGAGGCGCTCCCGCCCGCAGCCCCTGCGCTGCTGCACTCCCACTGTGCCAGGGACGCCTCGTCCCCACGGGGCTGCGGACTGGGGGGGAGACGCCTGCGAGAGATGTGGGAGCCCTTGGAGCCACCCAGCAGCTGACAGATCCTTGTCTCGGGCGCTGCCTTCGATCTGTATGTTGGCTCCTGTTTGCACTTACCGGCTTTGAGTGGTTTTTAATTATTGATGCCTCTTTTAGCTTTTATCTTGTGCTCGCTGCAGCCAGGAAGGGCTTGGCGTTCCTGCATTAGTGATGAATTGGGAAGGAGGCCCTGCTCCACCGCTCTGCAAAGCATTCCTGGCTTGCAGGCTGTGCCATTGTTTCAAGCAAAGCTGTGCTGAAAAACGAGGAGGGTGGGAGCGGGAGGGGGGATGTGGTGGAGGCAATTCCTGCTGCTGCCACAGAGGCGACAGGGACGTGTCCTGCGGGAAAAAGCCGAAGGGGATGGATGGAGAGTCAAACAGGTGTGGAAACCTCCCTCCCCCGGTGAGGAACTGGCACCCGCTCACCTCGCCGAGGAGGCAAGGTGCCGTTCTAGGCCCCCTCCGGTGCCAGGCAGGTGGAAGGGGAAGGGATGCGGGACAGCAGAGTTTTGCCAAGCCCCTGGCAGCCGCAGGCGGGAGCTGATGTCAAGCCTAGGCTAAATGCTGTGCTGCTCTGTGGCCAGGGCGCAGGGCGCTGATGGCGGGGCTCCTGCCCTCACCCTCTGGACGCAGCCAGCTCTCCATCCGCTGCAGCTGAAAGCTCCTCGGGCAGCGGCTGTCGCGAGGTTGCTCTCTATCCCCCCTCAATGAGCCAGGGCTTTGCTGAGCTTTTTCAAGGATCCCGGTGCCAGGAGGAGCTGGTTCTCGGCACGTCTGCCCATGTCCCGCTTCCACTCTTGCATCACGACCTCTTGCGCACAAAGAGAAGGGGTTTCTCTGCCAGGAGCCCAACTTCAACTATCCCTGATCGGCAGAGCTTGAGAGGCCCCACATCACCCACTCCTCAAGAGCGTTGAGCCTCTTCTGCCAAGGCCAGAGAGGGGCTCATGGCCCAGTCGTGGGAGAGGTTACAAGGCAGAGCGGCCTGTTTGGAAGGAGAAAAGCTGTTTCCTCAAGTCTGCAGCTGCGGGGGGTGGAGGACCTCCACGAAGGAGGTGGTTTTAACCCTTTTTTTTTGCTGCTGGTATGGGCTAGATTTGCAGATTTTGGTATGCAGTGAGATTTGAGCCCAAATCTGGTAAGGTGCCCTATGAAAGGATTCCCTTCAGAGACCCAGAAGCAAATCCAGGGGTTGCAAACAGGGCCAGGCTGGAAGCATGGGGAGCTGCAGCGCCGCTTGCCCGTGGGACAGGGTATCAGGGTGCCTCCCACCACCCAGAGGAACACTTTGGGCGTGAAGCCAGCACGCTTCAGGAATGGGTCACCGGGGGGAAGCAGCAGTGGAGCACGAGGTTCAGCTCAGCATCTGCTGGGAGGTGGAGGGGATTTGGAGAGCCCAAAAGCTCTGCCTTTATGCTTTACGGTGGGTTAGTCTCCCGCAGGGAGCAAAGAGATACCCACAGCCCGGTCAGGAGCGGGCCCCCTGGGCCCAGCCTGCTGCAGCCAAGGATGCTCAGCCAGCAGCCTGGCGGTTTGTTCGGCCCCTTACCCACCCAACCGAGACTGCTAATTAGCTCTAAGGACAGGGAGGGCTGTTCCTCTGAGATCCTCAGCCTGAAAACACCCCAGCCCAATTTCTCCTAAATCCTCCTCCCTTGCATAGCCATCAGGAGTAACATCCACTGGGGGTGCTCCCGACCCCCAGGCTGAATTTGAACCAGTGACCTCGAGGTGAAAGCACTTGAAAGGCTCCAGCCCTCCCAACAGCCAGCGGGCTCCCGGTGGGCTTTTCAGCAGCACTCACAGAGCAGAGATGGTTTTAGCAACTGTCGCATCGTGTCAGCCCCTGGCCCGAAGCTGTGTTGGCCTTGCACATCGCAAACCTGCTCGCTCGGCGTCAGCGAGGCCCTGGGAGCAGCCGCCAGACCACGGGGGTCAGACTGCAGCTATCGGTAGGGTCTCACCCAGCTCCTGCGCAGCCTGGGGGGGCGGCAGGCATGGGACCTGCCTGCCCGGTGCTGCGGCCCCCGAGGGCGCTGAGGTCAGGCCAGCCCGCGCCCCGCAGCGGCAGCTCCGCTTTTGCCATGGGCTCTGCGCTCTGGATCTGCCAGTGGCGACAGCTGCGTCAGGAGCATCGGGTCCTGCACCGGGCACCTGGTTTGGCAGGGGACAGGGCTGAGACCCCCCTCCCCGGGCAGCCCTGGGGGTCTGCTGCTGGTCCCAGCCAGCAGCCGGAGTTCAAAGACCGCCACCAGCGCCGTGCTCCTCCGCAGACCCACCCGGTCCCTTGCAAGCCTGTGCCAGGAACCCGCCATCCCCTGGTTCGTGCCGGCGAGGCGTCACAAGCAGATAACGGGAGCATTGTCAAGCCCTCACGCCGCTCGCAGGCTCTGTAACCCATCTGAGGCCGCAGCGCAGCCGTGCCAGGCCTGGCCGGCGCTCCCGGGACAGTGGGACGTGGGACTGAGCCGCACGCCGGTCCCTCCGGCACCTCTTTGCGGCGGGCTGGTCCGCATCAGAAGAAACCCATCGGGATGAGCACCGGGGAAGGGGCCGAGCGGAGCCGCAGCCCGGGCAGGTGTTCACGCAGCACCGTGCACCTTTCCCCCGGCCTCTCCCACCCCAACCCGCTGCAGCAGACACAGCCCCAGCCCACAGCAGCACCACTCTGGAGCCAGGCCTGCTCCCAGGCCTGAGCCGGTTCAGCAAATCCCGTCAAATCCCACCCTGGGGCATTTTGGCCCAGAACCGGCAGGACAGAGGCGCAGTGGCCGCTGCTCCCCTTCTGGCTTTCGCCAGGGTCCCCAGCTGGGCCACCACAGTCCTCTGACCTCGGTGGGCAGCCGGGGCCACCAAGACACCCATCTGACACAGCTTCCTTCCCAGGGGAAGGAAATTTTCCCATTCCAGCCGGCCTGGGAGATACGGGAGGGAAGATCTTATCAGGGCAGAGCAGGCTCTGAAGCCAGAGGACAGCTCTAATTATTGAGAGCCAATTCCATTACAGCAATCTCCTCCCCAGGGCAACACAGGCCAGGTTTTCCAGAGGGGCCAAGTGCCACAGAAGCAGCTTATCCCCTGCACCCACAGGAAAAATTAATCACGCACGCGCAGAGCGGACCTGCGGCAGCCCACGGGGACCATTCCACGCGTTACCAAACCGTGCTGCTCCTGCTCTGGTGGGGGGCTGTAGCCCTCGGTAGCACTTCGCTCCAGCTCTCCTTGTTTTTCAGCCAGAGAATTCCCAGGTCCCTTTCACCGCCGCCTGCTTTCGCCTTGCTCTCCAGTTTGTTTTGACTTTGCCCAGGCGTCGTCCTTGCCCTGGCTCCAGCCAAAACTCTGGCACCGGCACACGGCTCTGCAAGGCTGCCTGCGGGAGGGATCGCATCCCAGAGCGGGATGCAGGCAGTGAAGATGGTCCTCGTTCCGCCAGCGGCTGTGGATGCAAAAGCAGGAGAGAAGCCAGATCCATCTTTAACCCCCCCTCCTCCCAGCTCACAGAGAAACCTCCAGAGAGGGGCTCCCCCCCCCCCNAGAGAGGGGCGCCCCCCCCCCCAGAAGGGCAGCACATCGCACCAGGGAAGGCCGGGACTGGTCTGGGACACGCTCACCTGGAGGAGGGAAGGCAGCCCTTCCAGACACCTCCCACAGCCCGCTGGGAGCCCTGACAGCACACGGGGAAACTGAGGCACAGGCCAAGGTCGGCCAGCAAGGCAACCTGTTCTCCCCCAGCGATTCCCCTATCGCTGGAGAGAGAGGGGGAAGTATTTTAAAGTCATCCCAAAGGCAGCAAGAAAGCAGGCAGCAAGTCATGGTTTTAACCAACCTTCTTATTTCTTTATTTGAAAGGCACAGCTTGTACGTCCTTGATACAGCATTTTCAGTTCCTCTTATTATAGGTCAAGTGATTAAACACAAAAAGCAAAACAAGATCTTCCTAAAGGACTATATACAAACACCAGATTATTATTTAATTTTATTCTTCTTTTTTTTGTTCCATTTTGGGGTTTTTTTATGTTTTTTTGGGTTTTTTTGGTTTTTTTTTAGAAGACACGCTAGCGCACGGAGAATAAGAACAGAGAAAGCTGCTGTATCCTCTACGTGGAGGCAGGGGCGCAGGGAAGGGAAGGACCAGGAAAGGCTCTCAGTCTGCCTGCCCCTCTGCCCAGCCGCCCAAGCCCCCCCAAGCCGGGTGCTATGCCGAAGGGGAGCGGGTGGCGGAGGCTCCCTGTCCAGCCCAAGGCCAAGGAGAAACCCCGGCAGCTGGAGCGCGTCGTACTGCCGCGGGACTGGTCAAGAACAGATACATGCAGAACAGCAAGGTGCCGGCCTGGTATTAGTGCAGGAAGGGCACGGGGAGGACTGGGACAGAGCCGGGGCGATGCGACGAGATCAAGAGCGCTTGGGGAGGGAGGAGATGGGTTCGGGGCAGGGGTCCCAGCAAGGACTTGTGCAGAAACGTTAGGATCAAGGGGCGTCTTTAAATACCAAGGGGGAGCGGTGGGCGGAGGGGAGCCACACGGCACTGAAGAGCCGGGACAGCCGGGGGGCAAGGGGCCCCAGAGCAGCCCAAGCCAGGCTCTGGCTCTGCGACGGAGCGGGAGAGCAGGGACGCCAGGCTGGGCGCAGGGAGAGCACGATCGGCCACACGGTTACTGCTATGGCGCTTGCATGGCTGCGGAACAGGCTGTCCGCTGGGACGGTGGTGGGGGCATCCCCCAGGCTCTGCTGCCCGTGGGACCAGGCCTGGCCAGCTGCCACCAAACACGAGCCCCCGCGGTTCTGCTGCGCAGCAACTAGAGAGATACTGCATCTTGCATCAACCCGCCCCCCCCCNGGGGCTGGAGGCCCACGGGGAGCGGAGTCAGAGGCAGAGCGAGGGCTTGGAGCTGCGACAGCTGGTGAGCTTGAAGCTGCTGCTGTAGAGAACGATGGACAGACAGGAAGACAAGAGAGGGATATTGTCATTTTGAGTGCGCTTGGACCCCAACCCAAGGGTCTGGGCTGCCCAGACAGACTGTGCTAGCAGCCACACTTAAACCGGGGACCTCAGGGTCCTGGAAAGCACCACAGCCTCAGGGGGGAAACACAAAGAAAACACCCCCCCCCCAAAAAAAAAAACCAGAAAGAAAAAAGAAAGAAAGAAAAAAGAGACAGTGGAGTCCCTCGGCTGCAACAGCCTCAAGAGAAGACTCAGTAGTGTCCCCCCAGCACGACACACAGCCCCTAGCCCACAGGACATCTGGCCTCAGACTCTGGCGTGCTCCAAGGATGCGGTTAAAGCCCTCCCGACCTTGACCAAGAACAGATGGTGTTTTCGTGCCAAGGAGCTGCTGTGGTTCCTGCTCAAAACCAAAGCTCCTCTCCTTGCACCCTGCTGGGACAGAGCAGGAATCCGTGCTCCCCTGCAAAACCATGCCCATGTCGTAACAAGTCCGGACAAAGCCAGCCCCGTGCCAGCAGGGCCAGCCCAGGAGTCACAGCCTCATCCCAGCAGGGCTGCAGCACTGCACGTGGAACCTGCTCCCAGGTTCTCCCAGGCACCTGCTCCCAGCACGCAGGGCACATCCCCAGGTCACGACTCCCCTGCCCAGCTCTGCCTCGAAGGCCAAAGGCACAGATTCCCCTCCCTCTGAACCCAAACGAAACGCGCATCACGTACGCGGATGATGGAGTTCAGTTCTGGCGCTGTAACCTGCTTGGCTCGTTCAATGGCTCCCAGGACTTGCTGCTGATGCTTATGGGGAGAGAACAGAGGAATTCAGGGTCACGTCTAGTATGGCAGGGAAGGAGAACAGGGGCCCAGCCCTGCCGGGTCCCACACACATACATTATCTCAGCTGCTAGCACGGAGATGTCGGGGCATGGAGGCAGGTTAGTTAAACCCCACAGCTGGAGACACCTGCATGCTCTTCGTTTGTGACAAGGACCTTAGACCGCTGAGGCCCACGGCAGCGAGGAACAGGGAAGGAGGCACGCTTGTCTCATTCCAGTTCCTCACCACCGGGTCAAGCAGGTCCCCTCTTAATCCCGTCCTTGTCCCGCTCTGCACAGGCCCAGCGACCCTTGGCCAGAAGGGCTCCAAGGTGGGCGATGCCTCTCACCCTGCCTCCCCTCTCCTACCCAGATCTGACACAAAATGAGACTCCCAACCAACCGAAACAAGCCCTAAAATTTAGAAGCTCTTGGGAAGCTCCCTGCTCCTTGGGGATCCCAACTGTAGCAGCTGGAAGATACTGCGGTGGAAAAGCCCAGCACAGCTGCTCCAAACACAGGCAGGAAAAACAGCTGTATCACATACTTTAAAAAAAAAAAAAAGGACAACTGCACTTGCTCCTCTGAGAGCACAAGGTCTCCAAACACCAGGGATGTCCACTGCACTCCAGCAACTGCATTTTTCTTTCCACCTTACCAGCAGGACAGAGTTGAAGAGGGGGAAAGGGTAGCATTCAGATGCAAAAGGTTTAGTCGTGGCTTAGTTATTAGGCAACTCTGGTCTGATCAGCAAGCCACTCTGCCTTCCCCAGGAACGGGTGGGTGGGAAAAACACAACCTATCCCCCAAGCCCACAGCTAACCCAGACCGAGGAACACGGCCTCCATCCCACAGCTAGTCCCGACCTAAAAGGCAGCCATGCAAACAGTTACGGAGTTCAGCCTCTGCGGAGTTGTGTGGGGAGACGGGCAGATACAGCGCTAGAGGTGCTTCATCTTCCTCCTGCCTTGGGCAGCAACTCCCAAGCCCTCCCAATTAATTTCTCAGGGGAGTGGGAGGAGCCCATCAGCCACATATTAATTAATGAGGCAGAGGAACCAGATCTCAAGGAGGAGCCAGATGGAGGTTTGGTTGGGTTTTTTAATAGCAGCTGCCCTCCCCCAGCTAGCCCCCCGAAGCTCCCGCCGCCCACGCAGAAGCGGCCGATGACTTGGGAATCACGGTCAGGCGAGGAGAGAGCCCACCTTTGTCCACAGCCGCCAACAAAGGGGACGGACGGGCACGTTAGCCACCGCACAGCGCCTGGCAGGGGGCTGCTCGAGGGCCTCCGGGCCAAACCTGTCTCGAGGGGCTCGTCCTTGCGCAGGGACCGAGCGCGAGTGACCGGGGGCAAGGGGCTGCCGGCGCGGCAGGGCCACGGAGCCTCGCTGCCCCGCGGCAGGAGGGAGGCCTCCGCTCCCCCCTGCCAACGCACCCCTGAGCCCGAGCCGGAGGACTCACCTCTTGCGAAAGGTAGGGCAGAACCTGCGCGCAAATCCCATTTAGCCTCTTGACGATTTCAGCCTAGAAGGTGGGAAGGAACGGAGAGGGAAGGCGTCAGGCAGCTTGGGACTGACCGCCCACCTTCTCCCTCCCCAGGCAGGGCCCGAGTTCCCGAGCAGCCCTAAGAAAACACACGCCCCTGGAAAGATGCTGGCAGTGTCCTGGTGCCCTGGGGGGGTCAGCAAGGCCCCTCCCGAATAGTTAAATGAATCAATGCTGCTGACCACAAAAGGCAGATTTGTTTTTCAATATTCTCGTCCCTCTCCAGGTCTCTGATACTCATTTAATGAGATTGGGAGCAATAGGAGAGGAAACATTACAGACCCAGGTGGGGACACGTGGAATGACATTTGCCACGCAGACAGACAGACACGCCGCTGCCACCAAGACCCCGCTCCGCCCTGGAGCACCGGCTGCTCAGCCTCCCGGACTCCCCCTCCCTAACGGCAAGCCTTCGCACGCTGCCAGCCTCCCCGCGGCCACGCTGCGGGACCGGGGCTGTTGAGGGAGACCACAGGGACCGGACGGCTTCTTCACGAACCTCATATAGGCAGGTGGCAAATTTGGGGGCGTTAAACACTCTTCTCCTGGGAAAGAGTAAAGCTACCAGCAAATCACTTTCCAATGGAGTCAAAGGAAACACGGAGCCAAAGGGTTTAGGCACGCACCAAAACCGGCCAAGGGGGCCCCGCCAGCACCGCAGGGGAGCGGACTAGGCTGGGAGACATTTCGTGGGACAGCAGTGACAGTTCGTGGCTCAGCTCCTTTACCACGATGCAGGTTTTCTCAGGGAAGCCAGTCTCGTGAGCTGACCAACAAGGGTGATGGGATCAGAGGCACTAAGTGCCTTTGTGGGGAGCAGAATTCTGCTAAGCAGCTTATAACTGAGCCACGACACACAGATAGACTTTGTGACTGGAAGCCGAAGCCAGATAGAGTCAGCCTCAGAAGAGGCTTGTGTTGTTAACAGCACAGGTAATTAGCCACTGGGGATAATTAACAACTTAACCACCAGCGAGGATAAGGAACAAACTTATCCAGGCCGCGGCAGAGTCTCCATCACAAGGAGGCTTTCTCAGAAGGCCTACCATCGCATTCCTAATCGCAGCCCAAGAGAAGCGCGCTCTGGCCTGACGGCAGCAAGAGCCTGGCGGGAGTCAAAAGGCATTTTCCACGCCAGGGTGACCACCATCAGCCTTGCCGGGCACCAGGGAAGGCAGCAGGGCCAGGAACCCACCGCAGTCCGAGAGGAGGGTTGGGAGGGGTGCCAGGTCATCTCCCGCCCTCCACCCCGGGGCTCATCTCTGCGCATTAGCTCTGCGCAGCAGCCCCATACCCTGCCTGCACTGCCTCCTCCCGTGCTTAAATACCTGTTCAGGCGCTGGGGAGAACCAGAGCATGCCTGCAGCCCGAGGTGGGAGCCCTCAGTCAGGCACTACAGTCCTGAGAGGCGGGGGATCCCTGCATTTCGAAGGCAGCTCTGACATTTTACAAGCTCATGGCATTTCTAGTTTCTGAAATATCACTGAAGTGACAGAGGGCAAAGCATGGCAGGCAACCCACCCTCCACAGGAATTACAGCGCTTGGAAATACCTTCCCCCTACCTGTTTGTGCATTTCAATATTCAGCCCGTAGGACATCTCGTAATACTGTAGAGCAGGGGAGAAGAGAAAAGAAATTGTAAGTCAAGTCTCCACCAGGTAAAGAGGCTCCATACAGCAGTTCTGGCAACTACTACTGCTTTCTAGCAAGGTCTTCTACAAAGGCTGGGCAAGGATGGAAGGAGAGAAGAGGCCAACCCTAGGAAACAAAGACAGCAGGAGACGATACAGAGACCCTCTCCAGGTTTAAGGCAGAAGCACCAAGGCCAGGCGCTCCCTGCCCACCCTGACACTGCTGCAGACAGAGACCCGGGCACTTGCCAGCTGAGCCCCGTACAACACCCCTCACGGACACCTCTCAGCACCCTGCATCAAGGCGAGAGTGAGCGATGCCGCTTCAAACCTGGAAAAAGGCTCAGGGCTCCACAGACTTCCACATCCATGGCCAAGAGAGAGGCAGCCTGACTCTGCAAGCTTTGCCTGGCCACTATCCTAAAGTCCACATGGCTGCTTCAGCAGCAAATGGAAGAGATCACAACTGGGCTTCATCTAGCAAGTAACACATCCAGCTGCACACAGCTCCAGCTGTTTGGGAAGAAGCTGTGTTAGGGGGGAAAAAAAAACACCACAAAAACCAACCACCACCAAAAAACCCACCCAGAAAACCCCCGCACAGCAGCAACAGAGCAATCTATTGGCAGGAAAAGCTAATTCCTGAGCCCTGGAAGAAGCTGTTTTAAGGCTGATGTTTGAGAGTTTAGAAGTCTCCTCCCTCAGCTTGCAGGCTGCAATCCTGATTCTTCCGAAGGGAAAGAAAAATCCACATCTGCAGTCATTTAATTCAAGGAGAAGATCACTGGCATCTTGGTACCGACACCGCGAGTCTGAGAAGCGCCCAGCCTGGTACCGCCACAATCTCAGTCTGCTCCAACACCACTGCTGGCTCGCAAGGCTGCTTTGCATTCGGAAGACCGAGCAGGAAGCAGGAGCCCGACCCCCAAGCTGCTAATTGTGACTTATTAAAAAATAGGAGCAGCTGTAGCAGCTTTGCACATTCACAGAAACCCTCCTCTTTGCTTCCTGCGACTTGCTGTGGTGGGGAGCGACAGCAGCTCTGTGCTTTCCAGCTCAGCCACGCAGACTAGGCAGGAGCTGCTGTGCCTGCAAAGCCTTGAGTGCTGCACAATGAGCAGTAGCCCTTCCCCTCTGCCGCCGCTGGTAAACTGAATCAATTCTGGCGATTGTCAGCATTAAGGGGAGAGAAAAAAAAAAAAAAAAAGAGAGAGAGAGATATATATATATCTCAGCTGCACCTGGAGATGAGAGTCTCCATGCAGGCTGCAAGGCCCAGGAAGCAATCATTTATCAGTGAGAACAGGGCAGGCTTCCCCATTAATACCCAAGGAAAGCTGTGACCCCTTCTCCTTGGCCCCGGCCCCAAGCGCTCCTTGCTCCCCACAGCCTTGGAGTCTGGACGCACAGGCAGTATACAGAAGGCTGGAAGGGCCAGCTCCCTCATTTCTGGTTGTAAAGTCCTAACTCTCCTCCGAAGAGTTGCTGTACTAATTTCTACATCTTATCTCTTCCTTCCAGGGCAGGTGTAGCAGCTGGCAAGCAGGCACCACCTCACCTTTATGGACAGCATCACAACCTCCTGTTAACTCCCCGGTAGGAAAGGGACAGCCCGCAGCCTTGCCCGGCACCCCTCCCCTCTGCTACAAGGGCTCTTCCACAGCTGGGAAGACAGAGGCATTACCTGGCAGGCAAACCATCACCCTGCCACAAGAACACGGCTGTTTCCTGGCAGATTTCTCTTTGGGAGTTAGGGCTAAGCCTGCTGCCCACGCGTGGCACCGCGTCTCATGCCTTCACCAGGCACTGCCCTGGGATTTGCACGCTTTGTGCTGGGACACACGCACCGGGCTGCTGTGCTCACAAGAACGTGCAGAGGGCTTAGCGCTCACACAGCAGCTGCTTTCTGCTTCCAACTCCCACCAGGCTTGTGGCGTTTCCCCAGCTTCACAACCTCGCAGAGCACCGCTTTGTCTTTCGCTGGCCACGACTCTCCCGGAGTCCCCGGACACCCGCACACCAGCACCGTGCAGCTCCTTCTCGGGTGCGTAAGAGCTGTCACTTCCCCCAGGACACAGGGAGTACGGTCAAGCAGCCAGACAGCGGCAAGGCCAAGGACCCCATCACCACCCATCAAGCAGCCAGCCACTGGGCCCATCGGTTTCTGCGTCCAACAATTCCCTGCTACTTCCTTGCATTTCAACAATCCGCTACGCGGGCGCAACACGAAATATAAGAAAGTCCTGCTTTCAGAAAAGCCAGCGCCAGCCTTGCCTAGAGAGCTGCCGCTCCGCGGGGTGAAGGCTCCCTGCCAGGCAAAACCCAGGCACAGGCACCCGCTCACCACCCGAGTCCCCACCCGCACCACCCACAGGCTCTCAGCCGCCAGGGCCGGTCCTTACCATGACGTAGTGACGCTGCATCTCCGATTTCTCACTGGCTAGTTTGTCACATTCCAACTTCAAGCTGAAAAGCCAGAAAACAGTAAGTAAACCACAAACAGGAGCCGAGAGTTGAGCGCCACGGAGCAGCTGCTTCCTGCACGGCCCCGTCCTGACTTCTCGGACACCACCCTCCAGGCTCCAAGGGGCAATCGAAGCCGGGCCACGCTCGCAACAGAGCCCGCTCTCTCCTTCTCAGCCGGAGTCCCACCAACACACGTTCAGAAGAAACAGCAAAAGGCTTTCCCCCAGCCGGACACCGAACTCCCCAGGCAAATCCTTTTGGTGGGAAGCAGAAAGCTGGGCAGAAGCAGAGGTGGCTGCCCAGGGAGGGGTTTGCCTTTGCTCAGCTGATTGCTGGCCCCTGGGGACAGCTTCCAGCACAGGCCTGTCTGCGGCACTCAAGAGATGCTCCAACACAACTTGAGCACCAACGCCAGATCCATTTCTGGATGGGGGGCGGGGAGGCCCAAGTGCAGCACATCCCTCCGGAAGAAAGGATTTTTTTTTTTCCTCTCTCCTAGGTTCTTCACACCCTTCAGAGAAAGTTCTGCAGCTCCCAGCGTTTTATGAGACTCCAACTCACCAGCCGAGCAACTGCAGACGGCATGTGCTGCGGTTTTATGTTTCAAACAAGAAACAGCTTCACCTACACAAAACCTGCTGCTTCTTGAGCAGATTAAGTCCACGGGGGTAGAGTGGGGGGGGGCAGCCTCCCTCCCAGCAGGCATGTTTCTCGGGCCCCCCTACTCCTTCGCTGGCACTGCCCAGAGACACAGGGACACCAGGGAACAGCCATACCCCAGCAGTTTTTCTGCCTGCTCCTGCCAGAACACCACCGCCGCAAACCTGTGACCCAGCGGCCCGGCAGAGCCCAGGCCGGGGGAAGGCAGACGGGGAAGCTGCAGCCACACGGCGCCGAGGCACGCACCACAACCGGCGCCTCGCAGCCTGCCGGGCCGTGGCAGAGGGCATCGCCCAGTCCGTTTAACTCGAGAGCTTCACGTTTATGTCAGGCGTACGTACACGCAAAGCAACAGGCCGTCACCCGCAGAAAAGCGGAAGCTTTTGGATTTACGTGCTCCGTGCAGCATTGGCTGTCCAAGAATGGCAGCCAGCGAGAAGAACGGAGGAAAACTCCCAGCCAGACACAGGAGGCCTGGCAAGCCGCTGCACGGTCCTGGCCGAGCAGCGCTCGGGGGCAAGACCTTGGCTGGAGAGGGAAGACGCACGCTCTCCTGGCCGGGCTCCCAAGCGGACGCGACTAATCCCCTGCCTTAGGTCCTCCTCGAGCCAAAGGGGACCCACGCTACGTGACCGGCTCCCCTCCTTGGCGCTCCGCGCAGCGACAAAGCCGAAGGATCCGAGCGCGGTGCCGCCGCCTGCCAGCCCGGCGGAGGCTGCGGGGCAGGACCGGGCCGGGCCCGGCGGCGCACGGGAGGGCGTACCTGTGGTACTGGGCCTGCAGGAGCTGGAACTCGTCCTTGATGCGGTCGCAGGAGTCGGAGGTCGTGAACTTCAGCTGCTGCGGCAGGTGAGAGGAGCCCTTGAACAACAGGAGACAGCGCTGGTCGCCGGGGGCCGGCAGCCCGCCCCGCTGCCCTCAGCCCGCCCCGCTCCCGCCGCCGCG
>VZTL01008036.1:15461-30093 GCA_013400535.1 Scopus umbretta
TCCCGGTGCTGCGGTCTCCCGGCCGTCGCTCCCCGTTCCCGTTGCCGAGGCAGGAGCCCCGGCGCAGCAGCCGTGGCAGCGGGGGCGTGCGGTGCCGCCCGGCAGCAGCCGAGGTCCGGGGCGCAGCGGCTCTCGGCGGGGGCCGCGGGTTTCCCCTCCGCCGGGCTGGCTCTGGGGCTGAAGGTCCGGCAGAGGTTTGGCGGGGCAAAGCTCGGTACCTGCGGGCCCGGGCGCCAGGTCACGGGAGCTCGGGACGGTGCTGGGTCGTGCTGCGCGACGCGGCTCCCGCCTTTCGCAGCTCTCTTGCTTGGAAGAGCCTTGGCCGACCCGGTCAAGGTCATGCCTGTGGCTCCTGGTGTTGCATCTTTGTTACCTGGTGTTGGAGAGAAGGGGAAGCTCTGCTGCTAATGAAGCCACCGCTCCAATTTCTTACAGGTTCGTAAACCTGACGTGACACCGCAGGATCTGAGCCGTGCTGGCAATGCAGGGAGCGCCATCAGATGCCGCTCATTTTCACATCCTTCCCCAAGCGGGAGAACCGCATTTGTTTACGCAGGGGTTTTGTTTTGCTTTATTTCAACCCTGCCTTTGCTGAGCACAAGGGAAGGCAAAGGCGAGGGAATTCACCTGCAACCAGCCCCAAACAAACCTCCCATCGCCACACAATGGAAAATTCTGCTCTGGGTGCAAACTTTGGTCCTAAACGTGCTGCCTGAGGAGCAGACCCTGCAGTTTGTGTCCTGGGGGATCGATCGCATCCCCGCAGAGAGGTGGGGAATTTAGCCACACACTTTACTGCTGGAAGGACTTTGTTGCCATGGGGCCTCTTGAAAGCCACAGACACAAATGTGCCAGAGCTGAGGCGGGATCCAGTCCTTGGAAGCCAGCCTGAGAATAACAGGCAGGAATACGGCTGGCGTGTGTGAGCACACAGGGAGCTTTCAGCAATTTCAGATGCTGTTCTGCGTCTATCTTTAAAAACCAGTACATTTTCTGATTAAAAATAAAACCTGACACGTCATGACTCCAGCAATGCGGGCTGGGCTGTTGTGGTGTTTATTTTTAAAGAGAACAATACGGCAGCTGAGTTATTGTGACACCTCCTGCATATTGTGCAGTAGCTTTTTCACTTCGACGTCTCCATATTAGTGGAAACTGTGACAGCTTCATGCCAAGGATTATTAATAGCGCAGGCAGGCTTTATGTCCCTGCAGAATAAGGGTTGGAAAACAGGGTAGGCAGTCTCGCCCCAGCCGGTCAGCATCCTGGTCCCCTTTTTACATGTAGAGAAACTGAGCCACCCTAGCTTGGGCTTCGCACAAGGGCAGCGAGATGCAGTTTGTAATCAGCGTGCGCAGGAGACCAGGCTAGGTCACCGCTGTCTCCTTGCAAAGCTAAGGCCTGCCCCTCTGGTGAGCAATCCCTTCAGTGGGAGGCATTGGAGCAAGTCTGGAGCATGTCGTGTGTTCCCCGCCAGGCTCGTCACCTTGCTGCCATGTGGGGGAAGGAAGGGACAATGGGATGCAGAGGCTTTGGCCCTCAGCTAAGTGGTGATTCAGAAACGCGGTGCCTGGGCTGAGTGCTGTACCATCCCTGGCCCCCAGCGCGGAACAGACTGGCCTTGCAGGTAACCGTCCCCGCTCCATCATAGGAATTAGGTTTCTGTTACAGAGATGATTCTGTTAAGTGCAGCGTGCAAATGGCGCGCTTTAAGTCACGTTTTGGAAATCAGGGGCTGTGGGCTCTCCCCTGCGCTCCGCAGCAGGAGCGCTGGTGCAAGGTCTGTCGCTGTGAGCCCGTGCGTGTGGCCGCTGTGAAGCTGCTGGGCTGGGCCGGCTCATCCCAAGGGGAGCACTGGAGCTTGGGATCCTCTTGCATGGCTGCTGCCTGCGAGGTTTGCGCCGTTCAGACAGCTCCTGCTTTGTTTGCAGAAGGGCTCCCGTGGTGTTCCAAGTTACTCCTTTTAGTTAGAAAACCCCTTTGAGCATGCGGGTCGGGAGGCTCACGTCTGCTGCTAGTTTGGAGGGACAGATTATGTGTATTCCTGCAGCAGCTGAAGACCTAAACCGCAATGTCAACTGCCCCTGTGCAACCACCTTGTACGCGTGCATAAGAAGAGATTGTCCCTCAATACACGGTGGGTTGTTTCTCCCATTTTAGAGACTGCCCGCGTTAGAGGTGCTGAAGAATGATCTGGTGTGCTGTGCCTGCAGAGCGGTTGCCGTCTGTTAGTGTCTTCCCGTCCGGAATATTGCAGGGGTTGGCCGTGATGCAGAGCAGGACAAACGCTGAGATCTCCGGAGTGGCTGTCTTGCCTTATCGTCCCCTCAGGTAAGACGAGGAGGGCAGCCAGGGCCAGAGGCGCGTTCTTCAGCCGCTGGTGGCTGCCTTTTAGCACAGCTATGCACATACTTTTGTGAGCCACTCAGGAATATCTGTCTGCCTGCCAAGCCTTGTGGCATCTCTGTCCTCCTTTTCCAGCTCACCCCTTCATTGCTTGTCTAGATATTACAATTTCCTCTGTAACTCGGAGGAAATCTTTTCCGGCTGAGATAAAGCAGCAAAGTTGCCGCGTAGCAACCTGAAACAACAGGTATTCCTAATGATGGTACCGCCAAAGCCGTGGAGCATTTTGGCCTTGACACAACCAGGGCCGGGCTCTTCCTGTGCTTGATGGACTTCTTTAAACAGCAACAATAATTGAACTTCACGGAAGGCCAGGCAGAGGCACTCTTCCTGGGCCCCAGGCTGCCAGTACGAAGCTTTCCTCGGCGCAGCAGCGCGCACCCTCCACGGCTCCGCCACGCAGCGCCCCAGCTCAGACCGCAGCCTCCAGAAAGGGCTCGCGGTGCCTCTCTGAGGCGCGGGACGGGGGGGATGGCTGGGCAGCCGCGCTGCCGGCTGGCTGGCGGCTTTGGCCCCAGCCTGGCTCCCCCCAGCAGCGGGGGGCAACAGGGACGTGCATCTCAAGTCTTCCCTTGGCCATGGTGAAAGCGCAGGAGCCCCGCTCGCCCTGCCCTGTGCTGCCGCCTTCTCTCTTTGCAACAACTTGCAGTCACTCCCTTCCAAGCGGGAAATGAAATGTTCCTTTATTGGCTTTTATGTTGGCTGCAAAATGTTCCATTTTATCTTTTTTTTTTTTTTAATCTCCTTACTTTCTTCCAGGAAACACACTAATTTATGGTATAATCTTGGCAAACCCCTATCCAGGGGAACACAAACTTGCTTGTGCCTAGTAAATGACTCTTTAATGGGCCTGTCTCTAGCTGGGCAATGTGTCTGCGTCTGAAGAAGGGGGAATTATAACCTTGCCCAAGCAGTGGGCCTGCATGTGTGCGGAGGGGTGAACATGGCCCGGGCATGGCAGCAGAACGGCGCATGGAGGAGCCTGCCTTAAACACACCCTGGTAAAAGGAGGGGATTCCCACAGCCCACCTCAGACCTGGCTCAGGAAATGAGGGTTTCTCCAGTGCAGGCAGGGAGCTCTGAGCATCTGTGTAGGGGCTCTCCAGGAACCAACATTTCTCGGCTACGAGGCTGGTTCACGTTAGAAAGCTGCAGCTGAAGCGGACGGATCCCTCCCAAGCCCCCAACCCCTTGGTCAGGGGCAAGGTCACGCCAGGCTCTCGCTGCACCCAGGACTGGGTCGGGGTTGGGCTGAGCTTGCGGGCGCATGTCTGCTCCGAGGGAAGCCAGACCACCCTTTGGAGGCACCCCACAGAGGGCAGCCAGGCGCTCGGCTGCCGACGTTGATAGCTTAGTCGAGGGCCCGACACTGCCCGGGGACTTGGCGTGGGAGGCTGGCAAAGGGGTCCCCAGGTCGGGGCAACTAGGACAGGGGGGCTAGAGGAGCCGCTTCCACCTCTCCCGTGGCACCCCGCTTGGCATCAGCCTTCCAGGGAGGAAGGAGCTGTGCCTGCCTTTAACGTCGCTGTAAGGCACTACGGTACGCGTGGTGATCTCGCAGCAGGCCTGCCGGCCTCGCGCCTGACCCCAGCCATGCGCCCGCAGGTTGTACCACACCACGTCCACGCCGAGCTTTGCCTTTCACCATGTCCTGAGCTTGCCCAAGTCTGGGCTTGTCTGGCTGGAGAGCAGGAGCAGTTACCTGCCCAGAGCCGGTGCAGGTCTGGACCTCTCCCGTGCCTCCATGGTGGTCTCCTGCCCGCAGAGGCTGGAGGGAAGATCCTGCCCATCGCTCCCACGTGCGACATGTCACACGTGTGACACGCGTGTCTAGGCACATCCTTGCTCGCCAGGTTGCCTGGCCACTGGCACCGGAGCCTGGCTACCTGGCGACCAGGGGTTTATACTTAAGCATTTCTAATGGAGCAATGGGCTGTCCCAGTCCCTGTGCCCGGCAGGAAGGGTTCGTACAGGGATGTCCTAATGAGACCTGAGCAACTTCCTATTCATTCCTAAAAGGAGCAGTCTAACAAAGCTGCCAAAAATAAATCTGTTTAATGATGAGCCTTTGTAAATTATTCATATATTATATCCTACTCCAGCTCTGGTTCAAGGAGAGAGGCTGTACAGACCCTTTCTTCTCTAAAGCTCTGGACACAAGGTGGAAGTCATGCTGTCATTGCAATGGAAATGTAGGCTCTAAGATCCTGCTTTTACTCTGAGAATACCACCTCTTTTACCTGGAATTAAAGAGGAGGAAATAAAAAGGGCACAGCAGCAATTCAGGCCCCGAGACAAGGAAGGTTTTTTTCCTTACCCCCACCACCTCAGGACCACTCTTGAGTCCCAGCACCTAAAGCTGACCACATACACAAGTGCTCTGCCGGATCGAGCCAGAGAAATTTGGGCTTCCCTGGGCACTGCATGCCTCAGCGTGGTATGGACAGGACCTCGCTGGAGGTGGCACGGTTCAGCCAGGGGCTCCTCTGCTTCTCAGTTGTGGTTTAAATGCCGTGGACTCCTTCCAGTCGAAACAGGACTGAGACTCGCCAAACTCATTAAACTTCAGCTGCCATCCATACGCCAGCTGCTAACAAATCCCAGTCCCTCCCCAGGATGTAAAGCCTGGCTTTGCAGAGGGCCATCCCCCACTGCCACCCCATATTCAGACATCTGTGAGGCAGTTTGGAAGGCACAGTGGCTGGCAGCTTGCGGGCTGTTAGCCCGTGCCGTGCTGCTGGTGCTCACAGGCTTCTCCCCTTCCACCCTCCCTGTTTTCCCAGCCCATCTTCACAGGCAGCAAGGCAGCGGGGCCGGCTCCTGCTGCGCCCAGCCCTGCAGCTTGGCTCTGGCCGGGGCTGGGCAGAGGAGCTGCCTGCTTCTGCTCACCGGCAGCTCTGCCAGGTACACGCCTGACCTCGACGGCTTGCGCACAGCAGCAAAACCCTCGTGCAAATGTTCCCTGCTGACTTTAATGTGGAACCATGTGGTTTTCAGCGCTTTGAAGCTGCAGGGGTTAATTCTGTGTTTTGCTTCAGCCTCTCGGGGCTGCATTTAGGTTTCTCCTTCCGTCCTTCCTTGCACCCTGCCATCGGCAGTTTGCTGTTGCAGACAGTCAGCGGGGACTGCCTGTGGGAAGGGGGAGCATCTCTTGGGGCACAAGGAGAGGCACTTGGGACAAGGGAGGCATTTTCACAGAGCATGTCTCGGCCAGGATCCCTCAGGTGGATTGCCTGTGGGCCATTCCCACTTATCCCGTGATGCAGCCCTGCTCTCCCAGGGCAGAGGTCGCTTCCTCCTCTTTCCACAAACTGCTGCGATGGGCCAGACAGCCGCGTCGCCTGTGGCTCAGGTCAGGCCCCCGCGGGGACATCAGGGGCCTGCAGGACCCCAGCAGCATCCCCAAGGGCCAGAGCAGAGGCTGGCAAGGGGCTGGCACCAGGCTCCCGCATTGCTGAGCTGCCTGACAGCCCCTCGCCTGCCTTTGCCTCTTCCCTCTCCCAGGAGCTGCTGCCACGCAGCTGCTCAGACGCCTCCGCAGCACCGCGGCTGCCTGCAGGGAGGAGCACTGCTGGCTGCCTGGCCTGCTCCGAGCGCTCACAGCTCCCGCCGAGGCCCGGGGACCAGGCTGCCTGCGCAGCACCTGCAGCACGGCCCACCCCTTCGCCACCCACCCGCTGGGGCTGGGCCGGGGTCCTGGCTCCCTGCCGGGCCGCTCGGCTTCGCCTGGGGAGGCGAGAGGTGCCGGGGCAGTCGTGATGCTGGGGACGGTGGGGTAGGCTGGGGGCTGTGCCCCGGCTCCCTGCCACATCCAGGCCAGCTCCTGTGGGACCCGAGGCCACGCTGTGCCTTATCACCCCTCTTATCGTGGGGATTATTGGCTTTTTATATTAAACTTTCTCCAGATAGCATAATGCAATCTACCAGATGCCTGGCAAGGGCTTGGCAGGCCCAGGAGTGATTTATAAGCAATCTGTCTCTGCGGTCTCTCCCATACAGGCTGTTTCCTCCTCTCCCTCGCCACCTCCCAACTCTCCCCACCGCTGTGCCGTTATCAGCCCTGCAAATCTCCCTGCTGCAGCGAAGGGCTGGAATGAGCCATGGGGCTGCCCCACAGAGGACTGGGTCCCCCACGCTACCGTCTGGGACGGCGGCACTGTCCCCGCCGCAGCCAGCAGCCACCTTGCCGGCCTCTCGGGCTGCGGGGCGCGGGGCCTTTGGGCCCTGCCGTGTCCGGTGGGTGGCATCCCACGGCGGTGTAGCCGTGTCCCCCCGGCACATGCCCCCTGTCCATTGTCGTATTTCTCATGTCTTCCTTCGAAATAATCTGCTGCCGGCCTCCGTCAGGGACGGGTATCGGGCCGTTGATGTGATCCTGCCCTCTGCAGTCACCCGCAGCCGCCTCTGCTCTGCCAGGCGCGGGGGCAGTCCAGAGAGGCACAACTCCTCCGTTACAGCTGCTGGCTTCAACGCCGTCCGGCGAATTGGCACGAGGGTGCAGCATTTGGACAGCAGGCGCGAGGCAGGCTCCCCGTTTAGTTACTGACACCTTACTCCAGCGACAGTTTGAAGCTGTCGCTGAACCCTGAAGCTGGGCTGGTTCCTGCAGCTGGTCCCCCTGTACCTGCTGCAGCAGCGTCTGCCCGGCTGAGAAGGGGAAACCAGCAGGTTCCTGCACTTGGCCCGGACCGAGCGCAGGGTCCTGGTGCAATGGCTGCTCTCTCCGCTGCATCCCTTGGAAGATTTCACTGCTCATCACTGAGATTCCCCCACCAAAGCCGGGGCCCTGTGCCTGGCAGAGGGGTCAGAGCTGGAGCTCAGCAGCCCAGGGCCGGCGCTGGCTGGGGTGGCTTTGTGTGGTCATTCTTTGTCTTGAACTCCAAGGAGCAGCGGATAACGTCGGGAGCTGGCAGAAAGCGTGTGCTACCCCCTCAGTGCCCTGGCAGTACCCGTGCTGCCGCAGAGGCTGCCCAGCGTATGGCGTTGGGACAGCCTGGGGCGACGTGCTCATGTCCCCTCACCTGCTCCCGAAGGTGCTCATCTCCCACACATCCCCAGCCCGGCCTGCATGCTGCCCAGCGCTCTCTTCCCTCAGTTTCGAAGGCAGTGACCCAGGGCTGGGGTCCTGGGCAGCGTGGGCTTGCAGGGAGGTGAGGAAGACCTACGGCAGCCAGCAGCGCGGCACTGCCCGCCCTGCGAACACAGCCTTGGCAGCGCACCCCCCAGATACCATTCCTGCAGTGCTGTCTCCTTGCACCCGTCACCGCCCAGCCCTGACTGTTCTGTCCCCGGGGACAACCAGGCGCTCGTGACGGGACACAGCAGAGCACCAGCGGCGCAGCTGCTGCGTGGGGCAGCAGAAAAAAAAGCTTGTTCTGCACCATATCCCCACATTACTATGCTCTTTTCCTGGGGAAACTGTCTTGCTGCTTGCCCTCAGAGGCAAAAATGAATCTCATCGCAAATTCTCCGCCTATACCAAGAAGAAAAATGAGAAACTGTCCCAAAGATGTGCACAGGTCCCAGCCAGGGATGGCCTGTGGGCAGAAAGGGCCTTTATCCAAGGAATAAGCTTGGTCCAGGCAGGCTTTTTACAGCTGGTACAACATTTCCACCCTCTTTGATCCTGTTTTATCAGTGACTTGGAATAATTGTGTTCCATTCCTCATAGTGGCTGCCCCCCGCTTCTGCTGGAGCCTGTGTTTTTGCTGCAGACTGATTAGGGGTAATTATCATCCTTTTTACCAGCCGAAGTGCAAGGAACAGTTCACACTCCTTGCAGGAAGCAGGAAAGGGACTTTGCAGCTGAGGCGTGATGAGGAAGCGTATGGCAAGGATGCCTGAAATTGCCTGCTCCCGGCCCAGGGCTGGGACAGCATCAAGCTCCAGAGAAGGGCTTAGCTCTGGGTGGTGTCTCCGAGGCGTTTGGTGGGAGATAAACAGGAAGTTTGAAGCTATAACACGGCCAGGAGGTCCAGGGGAATCCACGGACCCTTTGACCGTGAGGAGGCTCCTGGGCTGATTAGTTTCCAGAGGCAGCATTTGATGGAGGGAGCCATCAGCAGGGGCTGGAACGGGCAGAGGAGGGCTTCTAGACCAGGCCCGCTGTGTGGCATGGCGTGGCAAGGACCGTCACCTCTTTCCGCCTCTGTTTCCCTTGCTGGACAAAGAGGAGCAATGAGATACCAATTTTAAGGTCAAAGGGATGACCCAGGCTTTCCCCCTGCCTCATGCGAGGCAGATCATCTCTCCCCTCTATCACACTCCTCCTGCCCCTGCGCAGGATCAGTGCTCGCCTACTGCACGGGAGCGCCGTCAGATGAATATTTGCAACGGCTTCCGAGATTTGCACAGGGAAGACGGATTACTACACCCTTAAGTGTCTTCCTGTACTCAGCTAGTTTAGCAGCGCTGCATTCCAGGTAGGGAGAGCATTTCTTCCTGACCTCAATTTATGACAAAACACTGAAGCATGAGGCTGGATTGATTGCACAAGGAGATTGTGTCTTAGTAACTCATGTGAATGCTGCAGCAGCTGTGCTAATTCATCATTCCTTTATTTATGAAATCTATGTGCAGGTTGAGCGCAATTAAATGATGTGCTTTGGGATCTGAGGGGATGAAAAGATCACGGTAAATGTAGGTTTGTTATCCTGATTTACCGTGCACTGAGCCCACCTACAACAGCCATGACAAACCAGATGTGAAACATAAGGTTTAAAAAACTGTAATCCAGCAATTGCTGTCACAGGCTGCATTTGTCAGCGTGTTTGATCTGGGTGCCTTTCCCCCTCTTTTCAGAGAACTCGAGTCTCCTTGAGGCATCTTGCTGTGACAGGCAGTTGAAGAGCTTGTAAAAATAATTTTGGGGGAGGCTGAAACATTTGACACCTGCTCTGCTGTACGAACACCCGGCATGCTCAGGCTTTAGGAAAAGACCTTATGCACCTCGCAGGTAGTTATGAAGCACCCCTTGTGGCCTCCTGGGCAGCATTTACAGCCTGGGACCTGCAGCACAGGGAAGGAGATGAAGGAGCTGATGCGGGGGGAGTCCCGGCTTAGGCAAGGTTAGCGCTACCGCCGTCATTTCACTGGCATAAAGGTGCTTGCATTTCGCAAATGACACCTTGCTGTCCTTTTCCTTACTGCAAGAGCTGTGCTGGCATGTGATGGGAACCGCTGACCGGGCGCTGGCCAGGAGGGGCTTCAGGCATGGTGAAGGGCCCGATCCTGACCTCTGAACCAGCAGGGTCAGGAGGGGAAGGAGTGGAGCTGGCTGGAGACAGGCTGGCAGCATCTCTGCGGGCCTGTAGCTTGCTAGTGCCCTCCTGTGGGAGACGAGGCTGGCGGTGGGTCTGGATGCGTGCCCAGGGCTGGAGGTGGTGCTGGGGAGCCGGAGGTAAGGCAGCGGCAGGGCGCCGTGGGCGAAGGGGTGTGCTCAGGATGGGGTGCTGTGCGACGAGCCTAGCTGTGACCTGCTGGCCTTATGGTCAGTGGGTCTCCAGGCTGGGTGGAAAGCATGCCTCTGGGCCTTAACTGTGAGCCGATTTTAACATCACACGTAGGAGAAATAGCTCAAGAGTCCTCCCAGGCACCTGGGTAGTAGCTGCTTTGCCTTGCTCTGTTCCTCAAGCACCTGTATGCACCAGGAACTCAACTGTCCCTGCACAGTCCTCACCGGGCGGTTCAGCGGCCGGGCTGCCTGGCCCTGCGGGGCTGCCCTGGCTGCCCGCGTTCCCTGGCTGGTGGTACCTCTGCTGCATGCACCAGGGATGCTCTCAGGGCTGCTGCAATTCCTTTTCCTTGCTCTGTTCCGGAGTCTGCTTCAGCGATCTCAGTGGTGCTGGCCGCTCATTAGCGCTGATGAGAGCTCAGGGTAGCGTCTAATCGATACCACCCCTTCCCAAGGCGGCGTGAGGGAAATGCTGCCACTGTAGGTGTAGGCAGGAATCCTTGAAAGGGATGAAAAAGGAGGGGAGAAGGTGTGAGGCTACAGAAACACTTGGGAGGGGCTTTAAAGTGTTCCGTTTTTAAAACAGAAAATGGTGAGCAGCACGAAGCCTAGATCGAAGAAGAGAGTGTTGTGTCCTGTCCTGTTCCTCCCACCGCCCGGCTTGAAGGAGAGCCTTACGTTCTAGCACAGGGCCCAGCAAGTAGCCAAGTTCTGCTGTGTAATTCGGAAGGTATTTTGTCTCTCGTGGCTGCAGCATGGGGCTGGGGGCAGCTCATCGAACTCTGGCTGGCTGGAAGCAGGGTCTGTGAAAGGGGTGAGCTGGGTATTGGCTCTGGAGTGCTGCGCGGAGGGCGACGGGAGCTCCTGGCACTGCCCCAACGCGACGGCCCTGGCCCCTGTGGGGGATCCGAGGTGTGGCAGGGAAAAGCAGGGGTGGCCGGGGCCTGCGCTGGGGGATGCCTGGGGAGAAGGGGCTTCGCTTCGGGTCCGACGCTTAAACCAGGCGCTGGCGTCAGCTGCTGCGTTTCTGCTGCAGGGCTGGAGGCGCCCAGTGGGTTGCTCCTGGCAAAGACTTTGTGCCAGTAACGCACCAGCTGTCTTCGCTTTCTCATCTCTTGCAGACCACCCCTCCACTTTCTCCTCCTCCCTTTTCCTTCCTGGTGATGTTCCCCCTTTTGTTTTGATCTTCCTGTGTACTCTGAGCCGTTCTCCTTTCCTTCACCGGCTAGGAGACACCTACCAGCACCTGCTTGTGATTCCCCCCGCTCTCCCAATGCTGCTTCTTGGGAACAGGTAGCCACCACACCCTGGACACCTCCTGCCTCGGGAAATTAGATTCCAGCTTGGCTCCGTGGGATTGTCAGTTCCTAGAGACACTGAGGAGTCAAGCCCCACGCTGCGTTTTTTTCCAACAGCTAGAAGGCATAAAATGTTGACAGGCAGCAGGGCGCTTCCAGGTGACGGAAACGTCACCCCAAAGTTGGGGGAGTTGGGGAGTCTATAACCCTGCGCCACCCCTGCTGCTGAAGGCTCTACCTGAGAGGTGAATTGTAGCAACTAGTCCTTTCCGACGGCTGAAGGAAATGGTTGTTCAACTTACAAAATAATCACGAAGACGACGACTCAATCGGCGTCCTGATTCAGCAAAGTTATGTGCTGCAAGGGGCACGTGCTTGGCTTCTAGAATATCCCCGTGTGTAGGTGTGCGTCTGAACTGGGGGTCCTGTGCTGAGAGCACCTCGTCCCTGCGTTAAGATGGGAGCAGTTCTCATCGTCTCCTTGCAAGCTGCTTTTTTTAAGCAAGGAAAATTTTCCTCCGTTCAGTTGTTGATCCAGCAGCTGCAGCAAAGTGCGGCCGAGCTGTCCCTGCTCCCCTCTGCTCTCAAGCATCTGGAACTCAAAAGCACCTTAAGAAATGTGGCCAGAAGAGAATGGGACTTTGAAATGTCTGCAATGCTATCTAGCAAGGTGTGCTTGCATCCTGATGGGCCCAGTGGCTGAACACCCGTTACGGGGGCTGGGGCCTTCCTCTTTATAAATGAATGAGGGTCATATTTGTGCTTAATATTAACTGCTGCAAACGTGGGCCATGAAAGTAGTTGCTCTGAAGTGGCCTGATGCGTTCAGGATCAGCTTTCTGGGGAATGCTGCTTATTAAGCCCCTCATGCAAAACTTCGGAAGCCACAGAAAACGCAAGGGTTCCCCCTGCCCCCCCTCGCGGCCCCTTGCCAGCCTGCTGGAAAATAGAGGAGAGGCTAGACGGATTGGCAGGAACTCCCTGGCTTAGGCAAGCAGCTGCTGATTAGAGCAAATATTATTGGGGAGCGTGCAGCAGTAGGGGAGTGGGGAGAATGCCTGGAAGTCAGTGACATCTGCTGACAGCAGCAGTTGCAAGAGGCTGCGAGGGAAGGATGAGGGGAGAGAAAGGTAAGGAGAGGAACATCTGAGAGTACAGACACAGCAGCTCAGATGTGGCAGGGAAACGGACACCGGGGTTTAGGGAATCGCACAGCACACTGGTGACAAAGCTGAGGGAAATCCCAGGTCTCCTGTTTTCTAGGGAAGCCCTCTGAGCACCAAAACTTTTCCATTAGGGCAGAAGGGGAAGGAGTGGACAGACTATTTTTGCTTGGAGACTAGCACTTCTGTCTTTCTTAAATCGATAGTTTGATCAGGATTCATCAGAATCGATGTCTGTCAGCAGGAACCAAGCAAGTGGTCCAGAGGATGGATGCAAATTTTGTTACTCCTTTTCTTTTGGCAAATTGTGAAAGTTTCTTCGGGATCTTCTGGCCTTTAGATTTTGATCCTGCTCAGGGGAAGGTAACCAAATCAATAGCCTCTAGCATATAGCACCTTGTGGTTTAAAGCAGCCTAGCAATCCTAACTAGATAACCCTTCAGCACGCTCCTGAGACACAGAATCTATCTTGCACTCGCAGCCTGAGGACAGGCAAAGAGGTTCAGCGACTTGCCTAAAGTCAGAGCAGCACTGCAGGGGTTATAGTAACTGAAGTCTTCCTGCCTCCTTAAGCACCATCCATAGAGTTCCAAAGGGCAGGTCAAACTGAGCAGCCCGCTATGTCTTTGGTACCGAATACCCAGAGCACCCCTGTCTGTAGAGTAATTTTTGGCTGCTAAAGCTCCTTCACCAGAGATCAGTAATGAGGGAGTAACAGTCCTCTCTCAGCTGTTGGACACCTGGAAGAGAAAGCAAGAGAACATAAGAATGGAAAGTATCGATGCTATGAAAAGTCAAACTATGGAGACACCACTGGGAGGGGGGAAAAAAAAAAAAAAAGATGTTACAATCTTCTTTTAATTGAGGTCAAGAGCTCAGAGAAATAGCACAGGTTAGAGGAGCAGGTGGAATTTAAGTGGAAAACAGAACCTGTTGTTTGTGACTATCTCGTGTTTGTGTCTCGGCCAGACTGCCATGAGGTAGGGACTGGCAAGCCATGGCACAAGCCAGGCAGGTACCAAGGAAGACAGGCATGCAACAGCTCTATCGTACTTTTTTGGACCTTCAAAAAGAGTGGTCACATACAGTCCTCCAGGCAGAGCAGACAAGGAAAGGTAGGTGAGCCCAGGCCAGGGGGTGTGGGAACACACTGCAAGCACACAGAATGGGCAGTGTTGGAGCTGGGTGTCCATACGGACTCCAAAACACCAGCAGAAGCACCTGCAAAAAGATGAACAGGAGACTGGGTAAACTGAGGGGTTGGGGAAGTTGAGAGTGAGGCAAAGAAACAACACCAGATGGAGCAAGAGAAACCAAGACAAGCAGCGGGAGAGGAAGGTGGGAAGAGACTTCTCCTTTGGAAAGGTGTGTGCATCTGTTTACCTTGCCACATGGAGCATGAAGAGGTCTTGCTTTGCTTCCTCCCCTCCTTCTGGGAGGAGAGATTTGAAATGAGCGGCATGTACTGAAGCATTTACAGATCCATAGGGCTGGGATAGAGGGGGCCTTGCTGAATCAGGGTCCGCAACCATCCCGGTACAGCTTGTAACAGCTGAACCCCTTGGCATCTGTCTGAAAGGAAGGTGGGAGCTGCAGCATGTGGATTTTGGCAGCATCTGCTGCTGCATGATCTGGCCGTGGAAGAGAGAATGTTCTGAATTTCCAGAATTCTATCTTTCCTCCTGTACGGAGGGCTACGGGGAGAGCACGTGGCTGGCTGGGGCACCCTGGCACTGGGTCCCCCGGCCCTGTCAGCACTCACTGCTCTGTGGGTAACGTCTGACCCACGGAAAACAGTCCTGGGGCGACTGGGATACGGGGATGGGACTCGGTTGGTCTGATTTGATTCCTCCCCCACCTCCAGTTGCTGCCACCCCACTTCTGGAGGGCTCGGGGGTGAACGGCAGTCGGGAAGCTGGCTCCGAGGAGGGGAAGAGCCGGGGGGGCCCCAGGCAGCTGTGCAAGGCAGCCAGTGGGTGTCGGACGGGGCGCATCAGGCTGCCGGCTGGCATACCCGCTGCAGGGCAACGGGGACCTAGTGAGAAGCAGCGGAGGAACCACGGTTCAAGACAGGTTTGAGACCCCCGCCCGCAGAGCTGCGGAGGGAGGGAGGGCACAGAGGTGGCACCCCGGGCCAGCGGGCTCTGTCCCCGTCTGGCTCAGCTCTGGCGGGACGCAGCCGGGAGACGGCAGCAGCCAGCGCCTGGCGCTCCGGTGCCTCAGGTTTTTTTCTCCTCTGCATCGAGGACTGCCGCAGCCGTGGGCGGCAGCGGGAGGCCGGGCTGGCGGGGGCTGCGGGGCCCGCAGCTGAG
>VZTL01008036.1:36705-67835 GCA_013400535.1 Scopus umbretta
CTTTTCAATCTCCAGGCCAATGCAGTGCTGATCCGGGAAGTGGATGTAGAAAAGGTCATGACATTTGAGCAGCCATATGTAAGTGCAATTAAAACATTGTGGAATGACCCTGGAATACAAGAGTGTTATGACAGGAGAAGAGAATATCAGCTTTCCGACTCAGCTAAATAGTAAGTATATCATCACTGGCATGCGCTGGTAGATGGTAGTGATGGTCTAACAAATAATACCTGTCCTATTTTTTAATTGAAGTCTAGAGTTTGTTTCAAAGGGCAGGAATGCTGCTCTAGATCTCCCTACATAGTTTGTTTAAAGTACCTTTTATCTTTTTCCTTGAGGCGGATGCGTCTTGCTAGTGTTTTAGACAAGCTGCACAGTCTCTGCTGGCCACGTGTACTGGGATAACAATCATAGGCATATGAGAGGGGTGCTTTGCCTCTATCAGCCAGAAGTATCCTTAGGTAAAGTTAAGATGAAAGAGCTGTGGGAGCAGGTGACTGGTAACCTGTTTGAATCTGGCTCCAGAAAGGCAAAGAGCTTTGCTGGAGATGGGGGAAGCTATGTTTATTTGGGGATAGATTTAGATCTGGAAATTCCTTACCATTTGCTACTTTTCAATGAGGGTATGAAGTGTTCTGGTGGATGATAAAGGCAGTTGTTCACACATCTGCTTCTGGGTATACCTGAGGCTACAGTCTCTACCTTACGCCGCCTGTGTTGGTCCTGGCTCTTAGCCAGCAGAAGTGTTGCTCTTTCTCTTCAGGTTTGTCCTTTGGCCTACAGGTGTACATGGATGTGTAACTTAATGGATTTATTATTAACAAAATCTAAGTCTGGTGACATAGCTTTGTTTATAAACAGAAAACCTCAGATGAGGTTCTGAAACATAAGCATCCACTGTACTTAAACTTTCTCTGTAGTAAAGATTGTCTTCCACACTCCTATACAGAGTTGATAAGGTTGTCCTTAACCTATCTGTTTATCCTCCAAAGGGGATGGCTGGTGAATTACTGTTCCCCAAAGATGTATTCTGTTATCTTTTCCACATCACATGTTAAATGTTTCAGGTGACTTCTGACTTTCTTGTTACGCTAGGGAAAGACTAAACGTAGCAGTGTTTAAATCTGCATATTTATGTGCTGCAACCTAAGGTAGTTTTTTTTCCATTGTGCTTCTTGTAGCTATCTTAGCGACGTGGATCGTATCGCTACCCCAGGATATCTACCAACTCAGCAAGATGTGCTACGGGTTAGAGTTCCTACAACCGGTATCATAGAGTACCCCTTTGACCTAGAGAATATTATCTTCAGGTACTGAAGGTGTATTCATGTTACAGCTGAACTGAGAGAGGAGTGATATGGTTTCAGGAAGGATGACTTCTGGATTGCTTTAGAGGGTCCAGGTGCTTAGTTGAGAGGTTTGGGTGGTTGTACGTGCTGTGATGTTATGAAGCATCTGTTGACAGGTGCTCCTGTAATGGGGATGGTGTAACATTTTATTCTGGTTGAGGGAAGACTCCAAGCTGAAGCACTGTCACAAAACATACTTTTGAATCAGTGATACGTAAAAGCCCAGCTAACCATCTCGCAGGAATTGGTGTCCTTCGTGGGAAGGATTGCATTGCTGAAGTGGTGGCTTGTGAAGCAGCTGAGTGGACTGTTGGCAGCTTAAGCCACCAAGGGGAGGAGGGGGAAGCTTGCTCTGGGCAGTGCTTGGCTTGAAATGTATTTCCCTTGAAGAACGCTTAGCTCAAGCAACCTTGACCATTTACTTCTCCTTCGAAAAGAGACCACTTTTTGTGCAGAAAGGCTTCCTTCTATATGATACCTAGCATTTGCCTTTAGAGATGGTGCCTACCTTCTCATCTCAGGATGATACCAAAACTTGCTGCCTGTGCTGCTGCCGCAATAGATGGTATTTGGAGGCTTAAGCCAGGAGTTGAGCGTGGCATAAAGGGCACAGTGACATGCCTGTCTATTGCAAAGCAATTTTCTCCGCAGCTCTCTGGTACTTACATGCTCCCTGCCCTTCTCGCTGCCGTGTTGACATTCCACGAGAGGAATGGAGAGGCCTCCATCCTCTCTCTTAAACCGTTGAGTTACAGATACACAAAAAGTTACTCTCCCTGTTCTCCTTTGACCTATGAAATAGGTGTAGGGTTTTAGCAAAGGTGGACCAGGTGTGTTGCACTTCAGGCGAGTGACAAAATAATTTCAGCATACTATACAGGTGGGACCTAAAACTGACGAGCTGGAGTGTGTAACTGTTAAACAGCACATTCTAAGAAAAGGTTAATAACTCAAGAAAGCTCTCTGTGCGAGAGGAGTTTTGAGGCAAGCAGATACTTTAGTAAAAAATAAAAATAGTTTGCTCATTTGACAGAAAAGAACCTTGAAGGACTTGTCTTTTCAAACTCGGGACTGCTACTTAGCAAAGCAGAGCAGAATGCAACTAAAAGTGGTAATGCTGATATTTGGGCTTTGAATTGGGTATCACTCGCCTGTGGCCATCTCTTCTGTTTGATATATTACTAGAACAGGATATTTTGTAAACTTGATGTCTCGTTAGCAAGCGCATATCGTTACATCCCCGTGCCAGGTTAACTTGAATGGTAAAGAGCCGTATTCATTCTCATCGTATGCTGGTCCTTCGCATTCAGATAGAGAACGGCAGCTGCTTCTGTGATAACTGTATGTATTTCTCTTCCTTAGAATGGTGGACGTTGGAGGGCAAAGATCAGAACGAAGGAAGTGGATCCATTGCTTTGAAAATGTGACTTCCATCATGTTTTTAGTAGCACTTAGTGAATATGACCAAGTTCTGGTGGAATCTGATAACGAGGTAAGCCAAAAAATGGGAACTCTGCAGGAGAGTGGAAGGAAAGGAGGAATGTCTTTCTAGCTTCTTGGAGGTTGGTACCAAAGTGCTTGGTGCCAAGTTGGATTAGCAAGTATTGTTGGTTTTGGCCTTCAGTTCCTCCTGTTCCAAAGGGAACATGAGCCTCATGGCGTCCCTGAGAATGGAAAACGCACAGTGCATTCAAATCATCTGTACTTCTCAAGTAATACTGAAATACCCTGAAATTGCCGAGTTCTGTGCGCCTTGGAAGGTACTGTGCAATGTGACGGCAAGCTCTAAAAAATCGCCCATTCCTCTCTTTTGCACTGAATTCCTTCGTGCCATGACCGCTGTCTTGTTAGATAGCGACTGGCCGCTTGGAAGGTGTGGGACTGAATTCTTGCACTTGCTAACAGATTGAAAAAACACCATTAGGTAACAGCAGTTACTCCTTTTCTACTAGACAAAACATGTTCACAAAGTATCATGGCCAGTCCTCTCACGTGACTTGTCAAAGCATAAAATGACTTTTAAGCCTGTTGATGTAAATGGCTTGTCAATTAAATGAAGCTTGAGTCCATCAGATTTTGTTTCCTTTCCATTTACTGGCGCAGCTTGAGCCGGAACCTACTGGGGACCAAGGTGTTCTGCGTGCAGTATCCGAGGTGCTGGATCAATACAGATCTGAGTTTGCGTGCAGGTAGCAGAAAGGCATCTTGGTGCTCCTTTGTGAAAACAAGACTTTCTTTTTCTTATTTCAGAACCGGATGGAAGAGAGTAAAGCTCTCTTTCGAACCATTATCACTTACCCATGGTTCCAAAACTCTTCCGTTATCCTCTTTCTCAACAAGAAAGATCTGTTGGAAGACAAGATCCTATATTCCCACCTTGTTGACTATTTCCCAGAGTTTGACGGTGAGTGTTTTTTAAGGAGGAACGCTCTATACCTAGGAGAATGGGTGGAGGTGGTTCGGTTAGAATTTTTTTGGTTTTTAAAGAAAACTCGGATCTAGAGATGGGGAAAACATCTTAAGTTGAGAAGCAAAACCTACAACAATGAGGAAATGTCACAAAAAATGTCTTAATCATATGTAGATAACTGGAATCTGATTGAATGATCAAATAATGAACCCCTCCTAGATGAAGAATTACTCCCCCCCCACGGAATACGCACTTCAGAGTATCAAATAATGGAAGTTTAACTTTCCTACCTGTATGCTTGTGCATATAACCCGTCTCAGAAATGTGGCAATTCACTGGTATACTGGGCATTTCAACCCTCTAGTCAAGAGGCGACTTGAGTCCTTGCTTTGAGGAAACTGGCTGGTCAAATACCCAAGTCGTTCAAATAATGGTGCTGCAAAATCTCAGGTGGCATGAAATTCTTATTAGTGTGCCATCTGCAGTTGTGGAAAAAGTAGTATCCATGTGAAACAGAGAAATTCCCATCTGAAACAAAATTCCTTAGCCAAAATAGCGTTTCAGGCTCTTCAGTTGAGTGCATTTAAAGTTGACTGTCAACACATCTGTACGGGGCTGAAAATAAATAAAAGTAGCAGAGAATGAGATCAGGCAACACACTTCTTGCCATGCTCTCATGTATGAACTCTGTCATTATGTGCTTTGAAAAAACAAGGTGAAGGAAGAATTGCCATTTTGCAAAAGCTTTCTTCTTTTAAATGGCTAATGAAATTTCTCCTTATTAGTTGTCCTCCCGCTTCTGGAGTTTCATGCCCCCTGCTGTCTGAAAGCACAAGCACTCTGAAATTGTCAGTGGTGTTAACAGCTGGAGACCAGATCGCAACGTCGGGCAGTGTGATAGACTTTCATTTTTTTCATATAAATATTTGCTGTAGCTCCTCCAGGGATGCTGCATGGCGTATGAGTGGGAGGTGGCCCATCAGACCACCCCTCAAGAGATGGTCCTGGCCGTGGAGACTGTCACAACGCCGGTACTGTGAAAGAAGTATCAGTAGGTGACTTTCTGAGGAGTTGTTGGCAATACGAAGTAAATGCTGGCAAAAATGCCGGTTTTTAGCTCCTGTGAGTTGACCAGCCAGTTTAGGACAGACTGCAGTGTTGGCTGAAGATGACCCTTGTTTGCAAAACATACCCTTGTGTCCTCCAGTGCATAAGATCCATTTATATGGGAAGAAATACTGGGAAGAAATACACATCCCATCTCCAGAGGAGAACAATGTGTTACCTATATCCAGCATCTGTCAGTTATCCAGTGGACGCAGCGCATACAGGGGTGTACCACAGGCTGTATTTCAAAGCACAGTCTGAAATGACGCCTTGGTGTCTGTCAAAGCTCTCAGCCTTGGAAAGATGGCTTTTGTAGGTTTTGGTTAGACGACTGAAAAGCCTAAGACACTTCAGCTCCTGGGATTTTTATACGATAAATGATCTTAATTTCTTCTTTATAGCTCTGTGACCCATAAGAAGAAGTGTGCTAGCAATTATTCTCATGGATCAAACCGGGAGATGCACTTAGCATAAATCCATTAACTGGTTTCTTTGTTTGCTGCAGGCCCACAGAGGGATGCACAGGCAGCCCGTGAGTTCATCCTCAAGATGTTTGTGGATTTAAATCCAGACAGCGATAAAATCATCTATTCTCACTTCACATGTGCCACAGACACAGAAAACATCCGTTTCGTCTTTGCAGCTGTCAAGGACACCATCCTACAGCTCAACCTGAAGGAGTACAACCTGGTTTGACCTGCTCTGCTCTTGGCCCCTTGAGAGGCTTCATTGTGAGGAAAAGACAAAAAAAGAGATTTTAAATATGACAGGAAAAAAAGTTTTAATTTTTTGATGATGTAATTGATTGCAAATTGTCTGATCTGTGGAGTGGCAAGTGCTCAGTGTTATCCTGGAGTCTCATGTCTCTGTCCACAGAGTAGTTGATTTCATATTTTTAACAAATTGCTTTTATTTCACAGTTAACGGGGATATGCCTCATTTCTTCAGCACCTTGCTTACTTCTTAATTTTTGCCAAACAGCTAAGGCAGTCTTATCTTGAGCTTTCCTTTGTTGCTTAGCCACTCTTTTTTTTTTTTTTCCACCCTTTTTCATTCCCATGGTATATATAGAAAAAACTAACTTTCCAGCCGAGATTGTGAATTCACTGGACTGTGGGAGTGCAGAATGCTACTGGTCCCTTTGCCTTGTGCTACAGGGTGCCTCTGGTGTAATTTGCTGATCCTGCTTGCTTCCCCCCCTTCTTTCCCTTCCCTTCCCCAGGACACGCTCCATGGTTCACTGTGATGAAATGTTGGGGAGGAGCGATTGCTCTCCAACTATTGTGCAAAAAAAGAAAAAGGCAAAACCACAACAAAAAAAAGCCATCACTTTTCCATTCTTTATATGTTCTAGTTCTGAGTTATTTTTTCTTATCAATTATAAAAGGTATGGAGACTGTGATTTTTTTTTTTTTTTTTAAATTATTGATGTTCTATACATAGTTTGTTATGTGTTGCTGTATTTTGTTCATGGACTACAAATGATGGAAGCTCTTGGAGCAATAGCTGCTGAGCCTGGGGAAGTGCCTGACTGTAATTGTTCTTTTTTTATTTTATTTTGTTTTTATTTTTTTCACACACATACACACGTCCCCCCCCGCCCACAAGCGCATGCGCGTGCACAAGGCTCAATTTGCAGAGAGAAACTACGTCTTACTGAGTAGAGTATGTGACACCAAGTGAGCAACTTCTCTATGCAGCAGATATCAAAAGCACACTGAGTAATTGTGGCATTTAAACATCAGACCTTGGCTGGATTGGAAGTCTCAGTCTCGTGCCGCACTCCAGTTCTTTTCTTGCTGCTAGTAGCAAACAAACCTTGTTTATTGCATTTTGTGCCAGTGTGTTGAATGACTTTGTAAGAATTCCTCAGTCCTGTCCAGCTTGCAGACTTTAGAAAGGACCAGAGTTGGTGGGTGACAAGCTTTGGACGTACGTAGGATTCTTACTTGAGAAGATTGCGGATAGCTCTTGGAGGGAGTGGCAATTCTCTCTCCTCTTTATGCATTCCCCTGAGGCACATGCTGCTGTGTTTCTCTTTAGAGGAGTATGGATCCTCTTTGGAAGACTTGCACACATACTTGCTCCAGGGTGCATGGGATAATCAAGTTACAGTAGTCGTGGCTGGAGCACGCGGCTGCTATGGAATCCAGAAAGTCCTGCTGCGGTTGCACTTTTGTTCAGCAGGAGAGTAGAGGCAGAGGCAGCAGGGTTTGCTGGTGCAGGTGGGAGGTAGAGTGGAAGTAGTTCTGGATTCTAGATGCCAAATCAAACTCCACTAAGCGGAAGGATATGAAGCCTTTGCACATTAGAGAGCTTTTTCCAGGAGCTGAGGCAAGTGAACAAATGTGCTGAAGACCTGTTGCCAGCCTGGAAGATAACTGCAGTGGCAAGGCAAGGAGTAAGGAGGAAACAGGGAAATCTGACCCACCTCTGGACACGTGTCGTTTATAGCCATCGCTAATGCTTCTGTTTCAATTCCAACAAGTAGCATTGGGTCCAAATCCTCTGGATCAACCAGATCGCCCCCTTGAAGGCTAGCAGGCTGCCAGTAGATAAAAGACTAAATGCGCTGCACTGTTGAAGGGGGCTGTTGATATTTTGTCTCTTTTGTAGACAGAGCACTACATCAGTGTTTTGCACAACATGTAAGAGTAAATCTTAACTGTCTGAGATGCTTAAGATGCTTTGATCTAGAACACTAAAATACGGAGGGACATAGTTTTGAGTAATTCTGTTCCTAGGTCCCTCTCGTTTTCAGAATAACTGAGGGAAGCCTCTGTATGTCTCAGAGCACTACAGAAGAAAGCAAGCTAGGAGCGATCAGAGAGCTCAGGTTGGAACAGTAGCCATGGGACCAACAGTTGAAGAGCCGGTCTGGCTGAGCGGTGATGCTGAGGGAAACACAGCATCTCTTTAGACTCGCCATGCTCTGGACTGCATTTAACACTTGGGAGGAATGAGAGGGATTCCCATGTGTCAGACAGCTTTGCATCAATTTTACTGCTTTTTTTGTCTTTATGCCAAAATGATCCATTTTGTAGAAACTGTCCTATAAAGAGGAATTTATAATCATCTTTGTGTATTCTAAGTGCTGTTCATCTGAAGCAGATGGCAGTGCCAGCCTCTTCTGCTTCTGTGATCCTCTTGTAAATGGTTCACGCTACAACCATTGCCAGCAACGAACCTGGCACCGAGATATACAGGTTCTTGGAAATGACTTCCCAGGAGTCTTTTTTTCCAAGGTGAATGATGGTGGTACTTCCACTTGAATCAGAAACTTTTTTTGTTTTGTATCCTCCCCTTCTTTAAGCGCTGCTGCCCTGGCACAGGAGGAGGGATCTTGGCTTCTGTCTCTCGCAGAGTGAATCTGCATCGTCGTGGGGAACTGTGGGAGGCTACGGGCACAAGGATTTAGGCACGTGCTGTACTTCACCGAGCAACTGCTCGGTGTAGCTGTTGGCCTGATAACTGGCTTGGTGTGATGATGACTGCAAAGGGAAGGGGAGAACATTACCTGAGGGCTGTCTCGTGAGTTCCCGATGCCTCATTCTGAATTAGGGGAGGAATGGGTCAGACCTGTACGCATCATCTGGAGTTGTCTGTGGACTGTATTGTATGTGAGAAGATACCAGTGTTAGCCCATGCTTTTCTTAGCAAGCGGTAGCTTGTGTGCCTCCAGCTTGGCCAGTGAAGCATTCCTTGCAGAACTGGTTCATGTCTCTGTTGGCTGGTCCTTTGGCAAATGCCTGCCGTAGCAAAAGTGCCAAACCTTAAACCAAATTTGCCTATATCGTCATTTCTGAAAGTGAGGCCAGTCCGAACTTTCTGCAGGTTGAGACAACAGCTTGGCCATTGGAAAAGAGGTGGAATTGGGTTCTCGTAGAGAATCTAGAATCTTGAGAATGAGGAAGTGGTCTCTTGGCTAACCTCTCCTACTTGTGCACTTTTTATCTTTGCTCTGCTGAAGAAACCAACATACTTTGAACCAGTTTGAAACTTGAAGGCAGTGAGGAGAGGACCATCCCATTTCTTTGCCCCATTCTGTGTGGACTGGCTGCCTGGTAAGCATCAGCCCCTTACCGCTTCCGCGTGTCAGATAGCTCCCGCCCCTTCTGCCTGTCGCCCCTTCTCCTGGAGTCGGGTTCTTTGTCTCTTGTTGTTGCTTCCTAGCAATGTTGGCCTTGCGTTCAACTATGGGTTTTCTTCATGTGTTTTATTGGTTTTTAAAAAAAAATAATCAAAAAACAAAAAACCAAAAAAAAAAAAGTACTTCCGGAGTGTGCTGACCATTGTATTGTACTGTACAGAGCCCAGGTTGTTAGAGTCCAGCAGAGATAAAGTGTGTTATGCAGCACCCAGTTTTATAAGAGTATGGTTTGTGCCAATGCCCCTTCTTTAGTAGTGCCAGAGACTCTTTACAAGTGCCAATGTGGTGGAAATTATTTGGTTATACTTGTATATTATAGGATCCTGATTTAAGACAATTTAAACATTATCCTATTTAAAAAGATACTATATAAAATGCTGTTTTTAAACCTTGTCATTTGCAATGCATGTATTGTTGTGCGTGTTGGGGTGGGGGGAGGGAAGAGGGTAGGGTAAAGGAGTTTCTGAATAAGATGCCCAGTGTCAGGATCTATTCAGGCTCCAAACTGTCTCATTCCAGTCCAGGAGTGTGATTGTTTCTTGGAATGATCCCACCCTGACTGCTGGGCGAACAACCCTTATTACAGAAATATCTGATGGGAATTGATTTTCATATCTTTCTCCTGAAATAAATTCTCTGTTTGAAATTGGAATAAATTTTGTTCCTAAAAGCCGTGGTGGTCGTGCATGTGTTTCTTCACTCCTCTCCCCCTCCTCCTGGGTGGCTCCACGACGTCTGGACCCTGTGGGACCTGCATCTGGCTGGAGCACGCTGCCCTCCCACCCAGCAATCTTGTCCCTGCTCAGAAAAGCAGGGCTCTGAGGCATCGAAACAAAGTGTGTGTTGGCAAATACAAGGTATACTATGCACTAACGATATATAACACGCTCCACTAATAATTCCAAACTGAAGTGGGAACAGTGACTGACGAGGGTTTTGAGATGTAGGGCTGCCGTGGTGGCACCTTGACTTCAAATTTTACAGGATTTTGGAGTGAACTGTTAAGTGAAGTCAGTATTCAGTGTTTGCTGCTGCCTCTTGCTGTAGTGGCAGCCCCTTTCAGGCACGTTTCTTGCAGGATTTCCCTGGTTTCAGCTGGGATAGAGTTACTTCCTAGAAGCTGGCATCGTTTTGGATTTAGTAGGAGAATAACGCTGCTAACACACTGATGTTTTAGTTGTTGCTAAGCAGTGCAAGGACTTCTCAGCTTCCCGTGCTCTGCCAGGGAGAACCTGGGAGAGGGCACAGCAGCTGCCCCACCTGCCCACAGGGCTATTCCATACCATCCAGTGTCATGCTCCGTATAGAAATGGGGGAGCTGGCCGGGGGCAGCGATCGCTGCTCGGGGACGGGCTGGGCGGTGAGCGGCTGCTTTGCGCATCGCTTCTTTTGTACGTTCTTTTATCATTATTACTATTTTCCCTTCCTTTTCTGACCTATGAAACTGCCTTTATCTCACTCCATGATGGTACTTTCCCCCCCGGTTCTCACCGCAGCGTGGGGGAGCGAGCAAAGGGCTCTCTGGTGTTTAGCTGCCTGCTGGGTTCATCCGCAGCGTTGCCCATAGCAGAAATGTTTGTGGGACCAGACCTGCTTCCAGTCCTGTTTGTTAGCACCACGGACTGAAACATGAAGCACTGCTTACGTTTATCCCTTTAGGAGTCCGGGGATGGATGACTGTGAAAGCTTTCACAAAGGGATTTCCTGGGATGGAGTTCCTACAATTTAATTCTCCTTCCCTAGGATCAGTCCGAAGGATTTCAGATTATATCCGCTGGGAATGGGTAGAGAGGTCTTCCCTTCTGTGAGGTTTCCTGTGCTTTCAGGAAGCAGCAACCAAGGATGTTCCGCTCCTTTCTATGCCATTTAATGCACAGCTGGAGCTGCAGCTACTGGACGCCCGAGGTGCTGTGTTTCATTCAAGGTCTGGCTGGCCGTAATATTGGCGGGTATTTGTGTCGCTGCTATTTTCTGATCCAGGGGAATGCACATTGCTCTTCTCAGTAGCTGAGCTCTCACCGGCTGGAAAGCATGAAACAGCAGCCGAAAGGAGCGTGTTTGGTTTGTGGTTGATTTCCTTCGGCTCCACGTGGCCACGCGCTGTGCCGTTCTTCGCAAAGCGAGAGCAGTATGCTCCGTTTAAATAGAGCATAGTGACAGATTCACTCTTCAAGGAAGAAGGTAAAGCCTTAAAACTAATGCCCGGTATTCCCAACTGACTGCAAGAGGGCCTTGTTTTTCGGCCGTTTGCAGCCGTGACACGTGTGCAAATCGCCCACACTTGCTGCAGGTTTGCGGTACGGGTGCTGGAGCTTGCACTGCAGCTTGCTCAGCCTACGCAGGAGGTTGGGGCCCTGCCTGTCTTGGAGCGGCCCAGGGAAAGCGGCAGCTGGGAGCAGCAGCCGACACGACACTCCGCGCAGCTTGCTCGCAGTTGCTGTCTTTCCCAAGGGCCCCTCGAACACAGACCGAGCAAACCGTTCCCGGCAAGGCAGGGAGCTCGTAGCCCCCACCTCAGCAGCTGGGGCCTTTGTCCCGGGCGGGACGCGCCCCATCCTGCACGGAGAAGTCTCGGGAACCCAGGAGGGACTGCGGCACGGCGCAGCCTGCTGCTGCCTGGACAATCCATTTCGCCCGCAGCCTGCTCCCGAGGGACGCTCGGGAAAAGAGGGCAGTCGCAACTGGGCTGCGGGCCAGGTGAGTTTTCTGGTGAGGTGTGCTGGCCCAGGGCCTGGGGCTCTGTTAGTGCTGCAAGTCACCCCAAACCTGGCCACTGGACGTCACCGCCAACAGCAGAACAGGTCCTTGGGCTTGTGTGCGTGAGTGGACCCAGACATGAAGGAAATCAATTTCCATCTTTTTCATATTAAAAAAATCCCATGCGGAAGAAGAGGGCAAAGAGGAGAGAATTTGCTGTTTGCCTTGTCCTTGGACAGCCATTGTCCTCATGGCAGGAGAAAGCTCTTTTCTTTGAGCATTACATTTGCTCTCTCGGGAAAGCTAGGGAAGCATCCGTCCAGCATAAGAAGGCTAAAATGTCACATGAAATGTATAAAGCAGGAATATAATGACTCCCTCCTTTCCCTTCAGCTTCCTCTCCTGTCTCTAGCCTGACCCCAAGCTGCCTTATGCAGAACTCGGCAATCTATGGCATGCAGGTCAGAGGCACGGCACCAGCTTGGCTCGTTTGAATGGCAGCTGTTTGCTGCTGCAATGTTTCTGCCACGAGCGGTGGCTTCCCAGACCCCAGGCTCAGCGAGGGGCATCCCTCCAGCACTCTCAGCCTCTAATTTATGTTTTTGTTTCCCCATGCAGCACATCTGTCCTCTGAACGCTGCTGGGTCCTGCCTCCCATTTCATTGCCTGCTTGTATCTAGCAGTCACTGCGGTAAGTTCCAGAGAGCTCAAGGATAGAACGCGGAAATCATGAGTCCCTGCATTGCAGAAGCCGATCTCTTATGGCATGAAGGCATTTGAATAAATATTGCAATTACCTGTTTCTGAAGATAGTGCTTTGGAATGCCTGTGGGGAAAAACTTTTATTTAAAAAAAAAAAAAAAAAAGAAGCTTATAGTGTATGTGTCCCTGCAAACAGAAGCGGTAAGAACTGATGTGAAATGGTCAGGATGGAAATGAAGGTTCCATCTCTGGACAAAATCTTCATCTCTGAATTTCTTCATCTCTGAAGAAACCACTCTGGACAAAATCTTCTTCCTTACTTTTCTCTGGTTTGTAAAAATAGTTGAAAATAAATTGTATGCGTAGCCTCCTGTCCGTGATATCTCAGTAGCTTCCCAGCAGGAGCTAGTGCCATCAGCAATTTCTAAAGTGAGCTTATCCGTGTACTCTCCTCGGGCATACCAGTTTAGTATAGTTGTCTTTGAGCCGTTTTCTCTGCTGTGCTGCAGTCCGATCAGGAATTTAAGCCTCTACAAGCCATTTTTGTGACATCTGTATCCCTTTGCATTGAGAACTCATGGCTTCTGAAGAGTTTTTGTGGCTCCCGTGCCGGACAAGACCGGGCGCCTGGGCTGGCGAAAGCTTCTGGGTAACTTGGCTCCCGAGACGGTGAGGCTGTGGCGCAACGGGGCCCGCAGCTGCAGCCTGGGGGCTGTCCTGCATGCCCCCTCGGGTGCTAGTGCCCGTTGTCCCCGGCCACTCCTAGGCACTGCTCCCAGAATTGCTTCTCCCTTCTTCTCAGGTGTGTATCCATAGCTCCTGGCCATGGAAATAAATGCCCAAAGGCAGGTCTCTCCTGCTGTGCTGGTTCGTATACTCCCTCCCAGTGGCTCAGACCTTCAATCTCTGATACTGCAAACAGCTGAGAGCTTCGGTGAGGCTCTCTGCAAGGCGGAGGCGCTGTAGGCTGAGAACATCCTTGGAATTCTTCTGGAAAGGATTTGGCAGCTTGATTAGAAAAGTCTCAGCTCGATAGCAGCTTTGCAGCACTTGATTCAGGGCAGATTAAATGTTGTAAACAACCTAGGGGAACGAGGTGCCTTTCTCAGCTCAGCCACGAATTTACTTCCAAACTGCAATATTATGTTTTGTTGAAAAAGGTTTTTTCAGAGGTAAGTGTTTTTTTGGATGAATTCAGAAGTTGTTTAGAGACAGAATCCTGAAGAACAGGAGCTGTTGCTAACCTGAAGAGGGCACCGTGTGCATGTAAAACCCATGGCATAAACCTGCTCTCCTTGTGCAGCATCATCCGCAGCAAAACTCACTGATAACGTTGCTCAGTTATAGCTTTTCTTACTCACGTCCATGACCTGGGGGGGCTTTAAGGCGTTTTGAAGTACTAGGTTTGGAAAATACTTGGAATTTTAAAATCTTTGGTTGAGTGGTTTGTATCCAGTGCTGCTGCAGATACTACATGGGCTCTAACAAGTCGCCCTCATGCAAAGGTGACATAAGGAAAGGCAACCACTCCCCAGAAGTGCATCTCAGAAAATAAAACCCATCAGGCATTTTCTTTTAACGCAAAACCTTCAGTCTGACTTCTGCTTTTCAAAAACTTCGTAGATTGTGTTTCTATAGGCAGGAGACTTCTCTTGTAACCTGCAAACTGAAGTGTACCTACAGGCTTAAAATGGTTTAAGAACAGGAGCTGGTTGGTGAAATTGGGCTTGATCAAAACTTCCGGATCAAAACCAAAGTTTGGATTCAAAGAGACAGACGTTCTTATCCGTAGTTTTGTAAACTTTGTCCCCTAGCCTTTGATTTTAGAATTTCATTTGTCTGTTCTACTCTCAAGAAACATGTTGGATTCCTGTGCTTTAAACAGATCTCTTTTTTCTTTTGTTTTTTCCTCCCTCCTTTCTATGCAGTTAGAAGAATGCAAATATTGTGAAGTTCAAAATCTCTATGCACTACAAAACTACCTGGGTACCTCTAATAGTAGAGGTATCCAGATTTTATCCCATTTTTCTCCAACAGTTGCTTAAATGTTTTCAGCTGTCTGCTTTTTCTGTTACTGGCTCATTCCCGCTGCTTGGGTACGAATCAAGCTCCACACCTCAGCTGGGCAGATTCCTGCCAAATTCATCTCATCTCTGAAGACTCAAGTTCTGTTGGTCTTTGTCTGGAGAGCCGAGGCTCTCATAGAATCACAGAATCGTTAAGGTTGGGAAAGCCCCCTGAGATCATCTAGGCCAACTGTCAACCCAACCCCTCCGTGCCTGCTAAACCATGTCCCACAGTGCCACCTCCACACGGTTTTTGAGCACCTCCAGGGATGGGGACTCCACCACCTCCCCGGGCAGCCTGTGCCAATGCTTGACCACGCTTTCAGTAAAGAAATTTCTCCTAATATCCAATCTCATTCCCAGCTGTAAGTTCCGAGTGTCCAGCCGTAGTTAAGGCCAAAGTAAATGTGGCATCAGGGAGAGTAAGTGAGGTGTATTTCTGCAGGTGCAGGCTCAGATTTTCTCCCGAGTCTGGCGGTGTCATTGCAGCACGACGCTCCCTGGGGTTCCTGTGCCTCACAGCTCTGAGGTCCCGAACCTCCAGTGGTTTGGTGGGAGTGGTTATTGCAGCGAAGAGCGGCGAGAAACCAGGCCTGCTTACAGCACAGGAAATCTGAATAAATAGATGATTATTATAAAACTCCTCCTCTCCTCCCTTCCCTGCGTTAGGCTTGGCTAGACTATGAACTTTTGCCAATGTCTCACCTGGAATCCCAGTCAAAACTGGTATGTTTGGAAATCTGTGTGGGGAGAAAAAATGAGGGGAGTTAGTATTTTCATACTTGTTCGAAGGCAAGCCTCAGAGTTATAGGTCTTGGAATGCCCTTTGTCTGTGTCAAATCGAATACGTCCACCATTTCACTGCCTGTCCCGCTCCTCCCCTCGCCCTCCCCTGTCAGCAGCGGTACCGTGCTGGGAAGGATGGCCAGGCGGCCGATGTGGGGTGGGTTGGACAGACTTCGCCTTCGTTCCCACTCCAGCGCGGCTGCGTTGTGCGCGTGTGCTGTGCCTGGGGAAAGGCCCTCCCAGAAAAACTTTTTCTGGCTTTTTTCCCGGCAGTTCTGTAGAGAATGTTAGATGTTGCTGATGCTTTTTACCAGTAGGAACAATCCGTGCTTCTGGGATCCCAAGTTTTCACTCAAAAAGTTGCTGGCTTTGTTTCTGGCTTTCAAAATTGGGGAGAGGACAAGGTTCTCCGCGTTCACTTCTCCTTGCCTGGGTTTCACTTCCATCCTATGAGCGCAGAAGCTGGCTGATGGGCATTAAGCCTAGACTGTGTGCCCCGTCCTTGCAGCGGGTGGACAGCAGTGTGCTCCCTCAGATCCGTTGGCTTGCTGATGTGTAGCTGCCCTCACCCAGTAAGACGCGTTCAGTCGGAGCGGTGTAGCTCAGGGTCTGCCAGTGAGCAGCAGGGCGACCCCCAGTACCTGTGATGAGGGAGGCAGTGCCCGCGCCGCTGGATCTGGTTCTTGCTCCGTGCGGTCAGCAGCAGGGCCGCTGTGCTGCCCGGGTCTCAAGGGTGAGTACCTCCTCTCGTGGCAGGGGACCCTGGCGTGCCTGGGGGAGCTGGAAGTGCTGGCTCACAGGGATGCAGAGGAGCGTCCTTGCCCCTTGGACTGGGAGGCTCTGACTGAAGAGCCTGAATCTGTAGATGTCAGACCGCGTTTCCCTCCCCTCCTCGGGGCAGAGGTGGTAGTGTGAGAGGGGTCAGATGAGGAAGCAAGAAGCTGGTTTTTTTCCCCTTACGGTTATTCTTTCCGAGCTGGGGTGGGGGTTCACTGTCTCCACTGCTTGTGGACCACCCCTGCCCCGGCCAGGGAAAGATACGGCGTTCCTCAGAACGTGAGGTTTTTCCCAGCCCAGCTTGCGGACGAGAGGTTGCGCAGGGCACGGGGAAGTGCAGCCTGGCAGGCTGAGCCATTTTTGTAACTTGGATGTGATGTGCACTTCTGTCACACAGGGCAGAACTGCGGCAAGGAACGTACTGCAGTTATTTTTCTGGAGGAATTGTGGTTAACTTGAGAACATAGTGGGACCTGGCGGAGTGGGTTTTTCCTTGTGTCTTTTATTTTTGTCAATGAAATCCTAAGCACCTGATGGAGATGTTTGTTCTCCTTCCCTTGCTAGGAAACTTGCCAAATCTCCAGATTAATTTCCTTCAGATATAATATTGTCAAGCTCTACTCTAGAAGAGGCGAGTCTTTATTTTTTTGTCTTAAACCATGACACGTAGGAAGGAAATGTTTGCTGACTGTCAGGCCGTGGTGGGAAAGCATGGTTCTTCTCTTTGCTGCCAACTTCACTAAGAGGACCTGAATGACTCAGTGTGTCTTGACGAAAGCTTGGGTGCAACAGAGGGCACGTCAGGATTTCCGTGTCTGGCACCTGCCTGAGTCCGGCCACAGACGGATGTGGAGGGCTGGAGAGTGGAGCGGGGAGGGATGAAGCCAGAGCCCGCCTGAAATTGTGTTCTGCTCTGAAGAGCTAAGCTGCTGCAGCTGCCTTCTCCCCGAATCCTGCCCCTCCGGCCTCCACGGCGCAGTGCTTCTGCTGCTGCCACGTTTGCCCGCGCTTCCTAGTAGAGGAGGATAAAGCTGTCATCCTGATCAACAGCAAACTCAACAAAATACTGAGGGAGAAGAGATGAGTCTGGCAGGAGCTGGAATTGCTGCTCCTTGGCGAGTTGCACTGGGGGAAAGATGCTGGTTTTCTGTTGAATGACAGCCTGGCAGAGAGGGGATGGAGGAGAATCGAGGGGCCATGGGGCAGAGATGTGATAGAGGGAGGAAGCCCCCCAGTTACCAGCTGGAAGTAGCTGGGGGGGAGCTCGCGGGCCTGACTGCATGTGAGGAGAGCCACTGGCTGACTAGTGCCAAAAATGCGGCTCTGGATGCTGAGGTGGTTCTCCCCGCTTCACCGCTGTGCAGCCTTGAGCAAGGCCATGCCTCGCTCGATTGCCTTCAGCCGTGTTTCTTTAGCATCCTCAGAGTGGGGGCTGATTCTCCTGCACGCGCGTACAGCACCTTGCATGGGAGGATCCTTGCCACTGGGCCATCGGCCACATTTATGGGTCACGGGGGAGCTAACGCCTGTGTCTTTCGCTCTTGTTTTCCAGTACAACCAGGGAGAAGAATCTCTTGAATCTTTGGGTGTGATTTCTTGCCTGGTGCACCAAAGCTGGGGTTGACTGTGGGGTGTGTGCCTCAGTAAGACAATGGCTGGATGTTATCACAAGCTGCAGGGGCTTGTGGGAAGAGAGGGTTGGTGATATGGTTAAAGTATAGGGACAGGAGTAGCACTGCAGTTCCGTTTCCTTTATTGCTACAGATTGACTTTACCCTTTTATGGACTGGCAGAGATCTGAGATAAAATTGTATGCTGCAGGAGTGCCTTACAGCCTAGGCACGAGACCTTGCTGTGAGAGGTGGTGTTGTCATCTTTCTTACAGCGAGGGCCAGTGTTCTGGCTGTCCACATTGTCTGTGGCTTGAACCAGGACCAAAGCCTTTGCTTCTAAGCCCGTTGGTGCAGCTGACTTGTGTCCAAGCTTCTTAGGGATATCGCCTTCTGGAATGGGCTGGTTGTAGCCATGTGGCACAGCAAGAGGTCTAGATCTCTTCTGCACCCCGTGTTACCCATGGTCAGAAAACACACAGGGCTTTGACTTTGGTAATATTTTTTTTCTTCTGTTGAAATCTGCAAGAAAGAATGAAACGGTGGTGTCGTAGCCCTATAGGATGCTGTATCTATACTGTGAAACTCAGTGGCATGGGTGTATGCCTGCTTTGGGAGATCGTGGAAGGATGCACAAGAGGGGGAGCAATTGAAGCTGTAGAGCTTGCTGGACAACTCCAACACTGGCTACAGGCAGAGAAAGTCGAGTTTGGTGCTATCTGCCTCCACACTGTCTATCTGGGAACGCACTGCTGGATGAACCTAGTTGTCTGACTCCAGAAGAGAGCTGGAAGCGAGCTAGCACGTACACTGTGGAGGATGAGGGGGATGTGGCTTGAGGATGAGCCAAACATATGATATAGAGATGTGGCACAGCCCTGCGGGTCGAAGGGACAGACTGCTTTCTTGTACTGTGGCTCCCTGTGGTTTTCTGTCCAATCTGGAGTGGATAGCTGAGGATAGCTATCCTCAGCTCTGTGGATAGCTCTCGTATTCCTGCTGTTCAGGATGTGCTGCAGAGCCAAATGCCTGCAGCTGGCAACAAGGGCTGCCACTTCTCAGTGCAGAATGAGATGTCGAGCTGAAGCTCCCGAAAGCAGTCAGCCCTTTGAGCACGGCAAGTGCATGGGATTCCCCTTTGCCCAAACAACTGTCCTGTACCCTTCCTCTTTTTCCTCTATTATGCTTCTTGTCCTTGGGCTGTCTCTCTTGGCTGCTTCTTCCTTCCCCAGTGCAAAATAAGGCAGCACCTACCATAGTATCCTCTGCTTCTGCTTGGGCTGGGCAGGCGCTGTGGTTATCAGGAAGCAGAGCCTTTACACCTCTGTGCCTGCTCTTGTTTGAAACGCTGCCTGCATCTTGAATTTCAGGTAGCTGAATTCCAGCTGGCTCTGAATTCCAGCTCCAGTGCTCTTCCTGTCCTCTGCCCAAGAGGTGGCTTTGTAAGGCTTCTGCTCGCTTGCTCTCGGCAAGCTAAGAGTGCATCTGGGATTACATTTAATAACTCACTTGACATCTGGTAACTTGTTGAGATGTGGCGGCACAGTCCTGGGGTGCTCTGAGCCCATGATCCCTGTCAAAGCTGTGGTCCCAGGCACTGCTCAAAGGGAAAAACATCGTGCCCCTGCCTCTGGCTGACCCCACCAGCCTGGCAGGATCATGGACATGGGTGGACAGAAGTCAGAGCAGAGGAAATGGATCTGCTGCTTCAAGGGCGTGATTGCTCTCGTCTATCTGGCCTTCCGCAGTGAACGTGCCCGTTGCCTGGAAGCCAAGAGCGAGGAGATGAGAAGCTCACAGGCTGTGCTGGGAGGTGCTGGCAAAGGAGCTCCTAGGGTGTTCCAAGCAGGTGGGTGAATGTCAGTGAGGAGCGTGGGCTCTCTCTACCATCACTGCTCTGCAGCAGGGCTGTGGAGGTCGGCAGAGTGTTCTTGGAGGTTGGTGAGCTGGACACCTGCCTGAGAGGGACAGCAGTCTCCGCGTGTGCCGCCTTTGCTGCGGAACGGGGTGATGGAGAGCCTGGCCCTGCTGGCGGCTGTCCTGGCTCCGGAGCACACTGGGGATTCTCTTTCTGAGCAAAACAAACCTCCTGGAGGACACAATTGCTGCCTGAGACGCTGCCCAGCACTTTGCCTCCTGCTGTGATAGCGCTCCTCCAGGCAGCTGCATGGCTGGGGCAGCCAAAGGCGTGTGTCATCAAGGTGAGCTCCTGCTCCAACAGCCTGAGTGAGCCGGAGGCAGCAGAAGGCTTGGCACAGCCCCGTGATGCGGCTCGTCTCAGGAGCACTTGGGCACCGCAGGGGCTAGAGCCTGGGCTGCCTTCCCGACTTGGCTGCGCGCGATGGGCGGGCTGCCCTGTGGTGAGATGGGCTAATTCTGCCCCCATGCACCATCAGTGGGCGCGCACTGCCGGTGCTCCGGTAGCCCCAGGGACCCCTTGTGCTCAGTGCCGCCTCCCCTGCGTAGTTGTAGTTGCTCACACTGCGGCATATAGGGGGGAAGATGACCTCCTGCCGGGAGACAACCGATTACCATCTTTTTCACTTTTTGCCTGAGCACGCCACGCTGGGGAGAAGAGGCCAAGAGGCTTCCTCTGCCCTGAGAACCAGGCTTGGCACCTATTCTGGATGTTTAGGTGGGACAGAAAATGGAGGTCACTGGTTAGGGTAGAAACTTCCAGTTTGGGATTCAGCTGTTTGAGCACTGACTTTTTTCTGAGCACTTCAGGACTGGAGCCAGCGGCTGAGAGAATTCCAAATCATAGAAGGAAAAAGGCTCTCAAATGCAGATGCAGTTTATTCTTTTTACGTATTCTTACAATACTGGAGCTACAGCAAGAGGGGAGAAAGGAGGCAGCAGGTTTCAGAGGTAGGGGACAGCAGCAGCAGTGAAGCAGGAGCTGAAAGTGTCCTCCTTGGAGCTGGGGCGACCCTCTAACCCCAGGCCTTGGGCGAAGGAGACCCAGGCACCTGGTGTCACAAATGCAAGGGGCAGGCAGGAGGCTGCTCTTTCGATCCCCCCGATCTAATGGAACTGCTTTCCCCAAAGGGCAGCAGACATCCCAACAGCTACTGTCACCTCACTCGGGGCTGTCCTGCTGCTTCCTTTCTAGAGCTGTAGCCACAAGCAGCTTGACAAAGGGGTAAATCAGAGCAACAAAGTGTGGGAGCACGCACTGTGCCAGTGGGCACTCCCTAGCTTGCACAGGGCACAACCACAGTCGAGGTGCAATCTCTGCGCCAAGCCCCCCCACTGCCATAGTTTGGCTTTGCCAGAGAGAAGTCCTTGCCGTGTCCATGAGGATCAGTGGAAGATGTTTTCCCGGGAGAAAGGAAGAAAAAGCAGGTGAGCATGGGGCCCTGAAGCGTGAGTTTTCCAGGGCAGCAGCTGGGGGGAAAGTAGGGTCATGCTGACTTCATGACACTGTTGACCCAGGGAATGTAAGGAGCGATGTGCGTGTAGAAACCTGGCCAATTGTTGTGCCTGTAGGAGAAGATGCCGTAGGCTTTGTTGTTGCAGACAAGTGGATCCCCGGCATCGCCCTGTAAAATGGGGGAGGAGAGGTATCAGTGTTGATTTATGTGGGGTCCCCATGAAAAGGGTGCATTTGCAAAGAACAAGGAGGCTGCAAATATCAGGACGGAGCTTCCCCAGGAGAAGCTTGGACGCGCAATGCACGTGGATAGCTCTGGGTCCAAAAGGGACCATCGGCGGTTTTGTCTGGGACCCAGCACGGGACCCAGCACACCTACAGCTGGGCAAATGCTGAAGCTTAAAGTATTGCTTCATTTCTGCCCTTCTGCTGGCTGCAGAGCACTACGAAATGCACCCAGAGCAGCTGTGAGATTTAAGGCAAACCCCAAGCTTGTGCTGCTGCAGACCCCTACGTCCTCGGCTGTGGGAAGACAAGGATACCCTTGTCCCTTCTACCTGGCCCAGCGCTGAGCACAAGCGTGATGCCTGCAGTCAGCAGGAACGTTGCTGACCCTCTGAGGGTCTGATCCTTGGAGACCAAGACCCAGGGCACCTCTTGTGCCAGGACAGCAAGAGGGAGGGTTGCTGGTGAGGAAGCATGGAGTGATTGGGACGACAAGAAGCAATTTTAGACAGTACCTTTTCAGTGAAGTTTTTTAGCCCAGATCAGGTTTGTGCCCAGCACCTGGCTGAAACCTCCCCTGCAGCCTTCTACTCCCTAAGTCAGAGACTGACCTTTTCAGGTACCCCAGCAGATCCACTGTGGCCACAAATCAAGTTGTCAGCAAGTCCAGGGTAGTGGCTGAGGCAGTCCCTTTGTTTGATGATGGTGACGGTGGTTTCACGTAACGTGGCAGCGGGTGTTTTGTAGCCCCAGCCGGCTATGCTGCACGCAGTCCCACCAGGGACTTTTGATTTTTCAAAGGAAATGGTCCTAACAAAGCTGTTGCTGGTGGCATTGCCTTTGAGCTGGGCAAGGGGACAGAAAATACAGAAATAAGTGCTTGGTCTGTAAATGCTCTGTGACAAAGGCTGTCCCCTCCCGCTCCAGGATTACAGCTCAGCCCTGCACGTCAGGCAGACGGGACCATACGGGTGCTCCAGGCAGGTAGTTACCTTCAGCAAGAGGATGTCATTTCCCTTCTGAGGGCTCATGAAGTCTGGGTGGCAGTGATACTCTTGGACTTCGAATGTCTGCCAGCTTTCCTCTCTCCTCTGGATTGTGTGGGCTCCAAGGATGACAGTCAGAGGTTTGTGTCTGGTAAAATCAAGCACAGTGCCATTAGCTTTCTCCTGTTTTCCCTGTTAACACGGAGGCACATCTCCCAGGGGCATGGCCAGGAGAGACTGGCTGGGCTTTAAAGAAGAATGGTGGGAGCAGGGAGCTCTGCCAGTGAATCTACCCAGCCAAGAGGCAGAGCAAGTTCCCATCTGACAGACTGGAGCTCTGCAAGGGTTACTTTACCTCTGGATCTCGAGCTGAGCAGATTTGGTCCAATGCTGCTGCTGTGTACTAAGACATGTGGACTGTTGGGCCAGGCTTTGTAGGCCCATGGAAGTCCATGGCACCAAGAAGGGATTTCTAAATCAGGACCCTGCTCTAGATCAATGTACCTTTACTGGCCTCTACATCAGCTGCAGAAGTAGCTGCCTTAGGAAAATCAGGAGGGGCCGTGGGTATGGGTGGGAGTTCCTCTCAGTCTAGCAGGTGGGACTTGGGCATCCAGGCTCCTGGCTTCTGCTGATCCTTGTTTCTGCTGCTCATATGGGGGGACTGGCCCTGAGCCTGGGTTACCGGCACCGGGGCAGAGCTGTCAGCCCTGGGGAGTGTAGTAGCTACACCCAGTCACGCTCATCTAGGAAAGCTCTCTTGCCTCTCCGTGCCCCAGTTTCTCCAGCTGGGGGAGGGAAGAGAGCTGGGCAAGCACCTTGTTCATAAGGAATTACTCATTCTGATAACAGTCTTGGAGGTCTTTGGTGGCAGAAAGGGCAAAGCCTGACACCAGCAATCCCTGCCATGCCAGCAGGTCAGTGACAGCAAGAGAAGCAGCCGGTCAGACCCCTCGTTGCTGACATCTGGGAAGAATAAAATGAGTCATGGAGGGGAATAAAAAAATACAGCTAAGTATCTGAAGATGGGCTGGGGAGGGACATGGGGAAGGATGGCTTGAGGAAGAGCTGCAGACAGACCCCTGCTGTTTTGGTGCTAGCCCCCACAGCCTTACCCTGTCCCCGCAGTGCAGCCTGCAGTCCCTGCTAGGGAATGAGTCTGGTCACAGCCGTGAAGGAATTGGTTCAAACTGTTAGACCTCCATCTAGGAGGTGTTACCCGGATCATGGCAGTGCGACAATCTTGTTGCGCCAGGTGCGGTATGAACGTAGCAAAAACTTACATGAAGCACTGAGCCGCTGTCATCACCCAGTTTGGGGCCACTAGGAAGCCGCCGCAGAATTGGTTGTTCTTTCCTTGCAGGTAGGCCACGTAGGGTGTGGAGTGGATCTTGGCTTCACCTCCTCTCTCCATCCGATTCCAGGAATAACCTGCAATGAGTGGGACTGAGGATGAGGTATTGGAGGACTCGGGGCACAGGACATGTTGTCTGGGACTCTTCCTTCCCCAGCCTTCTCCCCACCTCTCGGCCGCTCTACTTACTGGCTTTGACTGGGGGGCATGTCACCAGCAGGAGAGAGAGCAGGAGTTTCTGCAGGTGCTTCATCATAGCGTTCTCTGCTTCAGTGGATCCCCTGGAGGTGAGGCTGCAGCTGGGGTCTCTTCCTGCTCCCAGCAAGGTTTTATAGCCTGAGACTAGACTCCAGGAAACCACAGAAGTCAGACTCATCTGATTAATCTATCTGCAAATTGCATGTCTCAGCGCTCTCAGAGGGGAATTCAGTCAGCCTTAGCCTTGGGCATCAACCCACCTTCATCGTGGGCCCGATCTGGGGTATCTGATGTCCTTCTAAACCCAGAGCCAGTTTAACCCATTGCCTTTGAGCTGGAAGCTGTAGGGAGCGTACTCACTCTCAATCACTTTGCCTGACAGCGGGCTCTTCCCTTGCAGCTCGTAATTGTTGTTGTGCACTTGCAAACTCTCTTGATTTTTATCGTGAGCCTTGCAAGAACAAGATTTCTTTCACTTCATGTACTGGTTCCAAAGACTGTGCAGTGGCAGTTGAGGACACTCCTGCTCTTTCTCAGTAGGTGCAATCCTGGCTAATAGAGCAGAATTGGTGTGAGTGCATGTGTAACACCGCACCGGTTATGGCTACGTGAGGGCAAGAAGGTTTTTACGGCAGCTTCATGAGCATGGCCCACAGCAGCGTGACTGCTGCTGTCGCCGTCAGGTCCCTGTTCTGCACCAGCTGCTGACTTAGGGCTTTGCTTTGTACAGCAGAAGACACCATTTCAAGTGCTTCTTTCCAGATGTAATTGTTCGCCGTTAAATTGGGGAGTTCGCTGCCTCTTACCAGCCAACGTGAGAGAAGGAGGACAATTCCTTCAACTTGGGGCAGGGGCTCACTTTGCCTCTGATGTGTTGAAGGCGGATGGAGATGAGGGATGCAGGTCTGGGATTCTGCTACTTCACTAGCTAGAGATAACCCGGTGACACATGTCCCTGAAGCTGGTCTGGTTCCTCTGGGAAAGGTCACGTCCAAGCGCATCACAGCCAGCGCTGCCCCCACCCTGGCAGGCAGTGATTTTTAAGTGCCAAACAAGTGCCAGGTGCCTTTCGGTGGCACATGGCAGAGGTCTGTCTTCCCTGGACCAGGCCCCGCAGCAGCTGCACCTCCTCCTCCTCCAGCCCACAGTGCGAGGGACCGTACCGGTGAGAGGGACCGTACCGGAGGAAGGGCTGGTGGCAAATCCCTGAACACAGCCCCTGCAGCCCCCAGGGTGTCCCCCTGGCCACCCCACTGGCACCAGCGCATGGCTCCAGCCAAAGGTGGAAGACCAGCACGTCTATGTGCTTCCCCCAGCAGCAGCTCCTTCCCTGGCTCTGACCAGATGGGGCTGATAGGTCCTCGCTGCCCTCACTGACTGCCAGTAAATTTGCTTTCCTATCTACCCCCAGTGCCACAAGGTAAACCCCATTTTTAAGCTAAAAGCTGCCATTCTCGTGCAAAGACTGCAGCAGATGGAGCTTCAAGGAAAACCCTGACGTGACAAAGATTTGTGCGACACAGATAAGCAGTTGCAGCCTTTTCACTTGCAGATTTCCTAGCTGATAGCAGCTGTTAGCAGAAGCCCAAACCATGGACCTTTCTCAGTTTCCCCAGGGTAGCATGGGTGCTGAAGGCAAAGGCAATGTCATTGCCCTCCGTTCCAGGCAAGAACAGGGAGAACGTAAGAGCAGACATCCAGGGCCAGCCGGCAGGCCGTCTCCTCTCTTTGACAGAGGTGGCCACTGGGGAGCCTAGGAAAGACTACGGGACCAGGGCATCCTTGACGTTCTCTTGACGTGCACGCAGTTTCAAATTCGCCGCTGGGTTTCCCCATGGCAAACCCGTCTGGTCTCCTCTCCAACTTGTGCAGACATCCATCATCCTGCACTAGGGATTTCTGCAGCTCAGCCGTTTACCAATGCACCGTCTCTGCCCTTTCTCACCTCCTCCAGGAAAGTGTCTAGCACTCTCCTATCTGTACATGAGACACATCATCAGAACCCAGCTGGAACGGAGACTAGGGCCCAGAGATTAGGCAGGTTGCTTTACACCCCGCGCAGGCCATGGAAGGAGGGGCTGGTGCAAGGTATTTGGACGCTAGGGCTGTCTGAAAATGGTGCTAGAACATCCTCTGTGGGGAGGAGAAGCTTGCCTCTGAGCATCACCCAGCTGAGGGGAGTCGTAAGCCCCTTTTGGTTTTGTGCTGCTACTAGAATGGTCTCTGCTCGTGCTGTAACTGCTGGGGCTGGGCTTGCCTTCCTGAGAGGGACAGAAACAGGCCGGCAAGCTCCGAGGCAGACAGCTCCCAGCTAGGACTCATCCTTGCCTTTTCCAGTGAAAGAGCTGGCCTCTCCCACTGTAGTTGGCATGGGAGGAAGTGACATGGGGTCAGGCGCTTTTGTGAACCCAGGTCCTTTATCGACCCTTTCGGGACAATCCTTTCAGAGACTGCAGCCATGTCTCTACCCGTGACGCCGTGTTGCTGTTCAGGAGATGGAGGACTGTGGCTGCTGGAGAATGGCAGAGGCAACGACTGAAAGCACTCGTGTGCAACAGCTGGGACGCTGAGTATGTCTCCTCTCCGGGATCCCAAAGCCCCATCCCTGGGATCTCACCTGCTACCTGCCCTAACACCCAAGGGGGCACAGAAACAGCACAGTCCACAAAAAGTCCAGCTCCCTTCACCTGCTGGAGCGTCTTACAGCTAAGACAGCTGAAAAGATGAGCCTGGTTTCCCCTGTGAGCCAGCCTGCTGTCCTGGCTGCCCTATGTCCTAGGGTGCAACATTACCCAGGCACGAGGTCCCTGAAGAGGGGACAGTCATTACTTTGCAGGGAACGGCAGCTTTTGACCCCGGTACCTGCTGACACACCACATCCTGGCTGTCAGCTGCTCCCAGGGCGGTGACGTTGCTGAGGTTGGTGAATGGAGTGTGTGCACATCTCTTTTCCCAGCCCGTTTCTATCTGGGCAGTTTCTCTTTCTGCAACACACTCATCCCCATCACCCCAGGAAGGGCAACTGTAGCTCTTGCCCTCCAACTCTGCCAGCAGTTCAGTGGATGCAGAGCTACAGGTGCCTCTGTCCCAACAGGCCCACCTCTCGCTTTGACCAGCCAGACCCTCCCGCACTTCGCCCTGGGGCAGGGTAGGAGAAAGACGACATACACTGGCAAATGCAGCTCTGCGTTTACTGGGGGCGTTTTAAGTGCAACAAGGTTCAAGCAGGGACAGGGTTATCTCTGAAGGAGAGGGGGTCTGCTGTAGCACAGCCTCTTCTGGTGCCATCTAGGACGATCCCTGCTTCTGCCAGGCTGCATTAAAACGGCTTTGACCCGGCTGCCCGAGACGGGCAGGGAATGGGACAGCCAGCAGCTTCGGAACAGAAAGAAGGGGACCCTGGTGTGCACCGATCAGGTCACTTTGGGTTCCCAAGGAGAGAGGAGGGAGCCAAGCCTTCAGGAGGGGCAGGAAGGAAACCATTGCAGTCTACAGGGCCGCACCAATGCTGGAGCGAGTGCTGTTGCTGCTACTCCTTCAGGGTTTTTTTGATCCAGGGCAGGTACTTGGAGATGCGGGTGTAGACACCAGGTGGGGTTTTGTAGCCGAAGGAAACAATGCCTTGTGCCACGTTATTGCATACCAGGGGCCCACCAGAATCTCCCTGAGGACAGATGAGAGACTGGTTTTAGAGGCCTCTTCCCTGTGGGAACAGGTTTCATCCTGGTCCCTCCCTGCCCAGGCACTGCCAGCGGGGCTGTGTCTCTGCTCCAGACCTGCAGCTCTGCTCCTGCCCCACATGCCCACCGTGCTGGAGGAGCTGTCTGGAGCCGGTGAGTTGGGGCTCTACCCCTGGGACCATGCATGGATGGGGATGTCACGGCATCCAGAGAGCTAGTCTACATGGAAGCTATAAATCAAATGCTTGTCACCTCTCCTGGGAACCAGCTAAGTCTGTGCCAGCAGAAATCCCTGCTACCAGAGAACCCGCGTGCCCTGCGGCCAAGCCCCCGGCCCGTTGGCAGCCCGTACCTGGGTGGAATCCCTGAGCTGGTGGAACCTGCCGGCACAGACCATGCCGCTGTCGAGATGAGGATAGAACAGGATGCATTTTCTGCGGCTGTAGATGGGGACTTTGGCTTCAAAGAGCTTGCTGGTCACCTGGTCGTCATCTATCAGGCCCCAGCCGGCTATGCTGCACTTGGTGCCCGTGGGGAGATCACACCTGGTCTGGGGCAGTGGAATGGTCTTGACGTAGTCATTGAGAGTGGCCTTTGCTGTCAGCTGGGAGAAAGCAAGGTTTTTGGAGAAGGCTATAAGCAGAACATCTGAAGGACACTTTGTGTGGAGAGGTAGGGGAGGTCTAGCAGGACATAGAGCACTGCAAGCTCTGGTGAGCTGCTGTGAATAGGGCATGCGGCTCCAAGCCCTGCCCACGGTTCCCTCCCAGGTCCCTCCCACTCCTGCCTGCCTCCAGTACTCATGGGCAGAAGCAGCTGATGGTTTGCAGAAGGAGCTAACAGCAAGAATGTGCTCTGCCCAGATCCTGCTCGATCCACAGCCCCGCTCCACCCGCCGACCCGCTGCCTGCTACAGGACTGCCTTGCCTTGAGCAGCATGATGTCGTTAGACGCGGTGTTGGGGTTGTATTCAGGGTGCTGGTGGTATGCGAGAACTCCCCGGATCTGCTGGGTCGTTTCTGCTCTGGCGATGTTGTGAGCCCCCAGGATGACTGTGGTATTCCTGGCCGTGACAGCAGAGGGGAGAAGAGGGAAGACAGGTTGGGTGTCACCCACATCCCTCCCCTTTTGCAGGCAGGTGGAGAGAGCTGCTCAGCACAGGAGGAAGAGGAGCCTACTCCAAAATTAATCCAGTGATGGACCTCACAGGTTAGGGGAAGAAGAAGGGGATAAAGCCCCTGTATGAAGTACTCACCCCATGCAGTGTGCAGCTGTCATCACCCAGTCAGGGGCCACCAGGAAGCCTCCGCAGGCGAACTGCCCTACCTTCAGGAATGCCATGTAAGGGTGGGAGTGGGGCTGAGCCTCATGGCCCCCCACAATCTGACCCTGTAGAGCACCTGCAAGACACCCCACCGCAGGTTGAGCCGGCGGCTGCTGAGGTCAGAGCCCAGACCAGCAGCTTCACTCGCAGCAGCTTGCGGCACCCCAGCTTACTGGCATTGGCCCATGGGCAGGCAAGCAGGAGCAGCAGGGCCAGCAGTGGCTGGGGCTGGCACATCTCTTCCCACAGCTGGACACTCGTTCCACGTTGTGTAGAAGTCTGAGCCTTCTAGTGCCCAAGGGCTGGTTTTATACCCTGGGGCCAGCTGTACCCAGCAGCCAGGAAACCATGTGTGATGGCCTGATTGTGCTAATCGGAGCAGCGCAGTATCCCTCCAGTCTATCTGCATCTCTGCTGCCCCGGCCTGCTCACATGCCCCACGTGCCCTGAGGCCGTGATTGATGAGTGATAGAGCAGGACAGAAAGGCCCAGGCAGAGAGAGCATGGTATGCCACAGCCCCAAAGTCTCAGGAGTGCTGAGGTGTCCTACAGTATTTTCGAGGTGTGATTTAGCATTTCTCCTGCAGTTTGGCTGCGGGACAAATCATGTCCACCTGCTTCAAAGCATGGAGATTGGGCTGTCTCATACTGTACCTTCAGTAGTTCATGCCACTTGCTCCTGGGGGTGGTCAGGTCACTTCATTCTTTGTTGGCAATCGCAGTGACTGCAGATGCTCTTTCCCCTCTGCAGCTGGTCTGGCCACTGGCACGTCTGTTCCAATGGGACCAGGGGAAACCTTCATCTACCCTGCTCCGGGCTCTCTGCTCTCTTACTTCCCTGACCTGAAGTTGCCTGCAAACCAGGCTGCTATTGCTATCTTCACCTTGTGCCTAGCAAAGTGTGGTTTGGTTAAATGTTAAACTGAGCACCAAGCCTGCTGGACTTGTCCCTTCCTGGCCTTGTGGTCCTGAACAGAAATCACCACTGGGCTGCCCCAGGTGAACCTGTTTCAAAGAGGTGACCAAATCTTTGTGTCAGGGCCACGGACCTGAGGCTCAGGACACTTGTGTTCTTCCCGTTCCTGGCTCTCACACTGCCTTAGCTGGTGGCTGCCCACACTTTTCTTCTGATCTTTGGGCCTCCAATTGCCTAAGCGTGTCCTGTGATGGCAGCTGAGATTGTCCTTTGCATGAAGAGCTGCCTGACACTCAGGCTGCAACCTCAGAGGGAGCTGTGCCGTACAGTCCCGTGTCGTTTAAAGTTGTCCTTCCTGGCTGCGCTTCCTAGCCCTTATCTACCTTAATTTTCCCCGCTGCCAGGTTGTCCCGGTTTGCTGCGCTGTTTCTCGCTCACTGGGGCTTGTGGGCAGTTGTGTGCCCACAGCAAAGCGTACATCGGGGTTGGTGCTGTGTGAAGCGCCTGCTCTGCGCAGGAGGGGTTGCGCACTGCATACTGGAAGGACAGCTTTTCCACGCTCACAGACTTCCAGCAACTCTTGACTCTGCTCCAGTGCAAGAGCATCCGAGGGGCTGGGGACGGCCATAGCAGAGAGAAGCTATGGAGGAAGGGGCGGGATGCTGGGCTGGAGCTGTGTGGCTTCTCTGCTGCCTTATGGGCAAGAGCTGTCACGAAAGCATAAACAGGTTCTGTACACCTGCACCCAGCCTCATCCCTCCTCTTTTGACTGTTGGTCAGGATTAAACCTTCCCTCAGATGCTCTCCAGAAATTTTCTCGGTGCCCTGAAGTCCAGCCCTTTCCCTTGCTTTGCCCCATTGGCACCGAAGTCTGGCTTAGGGGCAAACCAGCAGGAATTGCCCAGCCATGGCCACCGCTCATCCCCGGAGGCTGTGCTTATGTGACACGAGGGACAGAGCCCAGGAGCGTGGAAGTGCCACTGGCTTGCGTGAGCACTTGCAAGGCAGGGGAGCCAGGTCTCTGGCCGGCATGCTGGTTGCTAAGGCTGGAGCAGTGCTCTCCGCTCCCACCCAGTGAAGCTGTGGGCAGCTGCTAGCCGTTCTTAAGCAAAGCAGCTACTCCAAAACACCTTCCTCTACCGTGTAGATGAACAACTTGCTCTTGAAAGGATGGGGAGAGCTGGGGAGATAGGGGGTGATGGCTCCTTGTAATCCCTGGAGTATTTTCAACCTGGTTCACCTAGGCAGGAATCCTCCCAGAAGCTCTGGCTGATGTCACTACAGATTCTCTGCAGGCATCTGGTTTAAATAAGCTCATCGGGGCTTGTAACTGCAGCCAGAAACTGATGAAAAAACCACAACAGACAAAGGCAATAGAACAATTAGCACGCTGAGACTTCAGTGCTGTGTCTCCCCCCCC
>VZTL01008037.1:0-25292 GCA_013400535.1 Scopus umbretta
ACATTGCTTGAAATCAGTTTTTCTCCCTCACCTTAGTAGTCCTTCTGCCATTTCTTCTTCCACAGAAATTGTGAAGGGAGAAGCTGTAGCCTGACCTTTGGTCACCTACCCTGTGTGTTTTCTCAGCTGCAAGGTGGAGGTTTGCTTCCAACAAATGTGCTCTGTGTGCATAAATGTGTGAGGAGGAGGAGGAGGAGGAGAAAGAGAAGGAGAGAAGAGAAAAAAATTCTGAAAATTCTTTGTATCCCAGAGGGGAAAATCATGGCATCTACTGCCATGGAAAAACCCATTGGCCTATTCCTCTTCTGAGGAAATGCTGAATAGAGAATAGCTCTCTTTTTTTTCAAAAAGTGGCGATAGAGGTAGTCACAGCAGCAGTGCCTCTTCATCACTGCTAGAGGTTAAAGCTCCTATATTCTGATTTCTGGATCTTCCTCAGCTTAAGGCTGGTTGAATCCCAAATACTAGGCATAGGCAGAGGATGAAGAGAAATGTCAAGCCCAACTGTTGAGGCCAGATCGTTGTGCAGCTAGGGAAAACTACGCAATCAAGGAGAAAAAGACTTGCTTGCATAGAGGTGTCATTCCAGACTTCTGATGTAAGTATCCATTTTATAATACAGTGTTACTGCATTAAAACACAGAACAAACCCTTCTGGAAGATCATAAACCAGGTCTTTTCTCCTCCCAGGAAGTGTACGCTAACAACTGCCCTAGAACAAGCCTCTCTTTGTTGCCTGCTCGCTTTCTGAATCTCTTCCAGGTAAATTTCAAGCAGCTCTTTCAATGCTTGACTCACCTTCTGGTGGATGGTTGGGCACAGAGTCACCACGAACATGCTTATACCTTAGTAATTATGGTATCCTCCAGCAATAAGAAAAAGGGAGGTCAAAGCCCACTCAGACTTTACAAGGTGTTAGTTGTGCTATTGATTGCATCTAATTTGGTGTCTAGGCATTTCTGTCCACGTGTAGCTGCTTATAACAAAGTACCAAGGAATTGGTGGAGTACCAGACCTCTGTCAGGGAAGTGGGACTGATGGAAACAAGTCTGCATTTAGCTGGGATTCAGATGATCTGGATTGTATTGAGCCCATGGAGCCTGAAACAGGGCACTGTGCTACACAAACGAAAGTACTGTTGAAGCACCATATATAGAGGGAGTAACATTCAGCACAATCTAACCAGTCCTTCCAAGACTGACAACTTTCTTGCTCGCTGATGTAAAAGGGCCTTTCAAAAATTTTTTTCTTATCTACTCTGCAAAGACTCCAGAACAACTTACTCAGGACTGAGAGAAAGTAAGATCCATGACTCTATAGAGTTTATTTAATAAATGGTGAAGAGAGATTCTGCAGAGTTTCTCATGTCAGAATGGCACTTGTAACTGCTAAAAGAAGTTTTAACACATCACAAAGAACAATACCCTCTCTGTTTTTTTGGAACCTTGTAAGAAGATCAGCATTGTGAATAGCTGTCTCAGTTAAAATCAGATTCTTGTAGACCTGTGACTGCTAAAAGAGTCTGGCAGTATCTCTGCCTAGCTCCAACTGTAAGAAATAATTCCCCACCCACACACCTCTCACACAGAAGCTAATTGTTATACTGTCTTTATTGCTTACCACTAACTAAAGGAATTAAAATTTCCTAATCTGCTTTAGGCAGCATATACAAAATGTGGAACCTTAACTGAATAAGTGCTTTCCAGATGTGGGGCTTTTTTTCATTTATGAAAAGGGGACAGTTGTTATTCTCTGTACAATGGAAACCTGAAACTTTACATGTTTCCTTCTATTAATGCTTGTTTAGAAAAAATATTAAAGGATGCCTTTTATTGCTTTTCCTTCAAAAGGGCATTTTCTTTTTTAAAGTACTCTACTATCAAAAAGATAATTGAGAAGCTTGCAAGGAAGCCATAAAAAATATTAACTCTGTATTATTAAATAAATGTATATTTTTGATACAAGTTATAAAGCCTCCAAATGTTTAAATTGTTTTACCTCAAATATGTAAGAAAACATATTTAATAATATGAAAATGTGTTAGAAACCAGAATGATACTTTCTGCTGAGAAAAAAATCTAAAATAACTGATGTAAACTCAAGGAAAAAGAGTTACAGAGTAAGAATAGTCTTTATAAATGTAATGTGACACTTGTCATAATTTGGAAAATATAATGGAAACTAAAACCAATATCAAATTTCACATAACATTTATCACAAGCTTTCCTGAAATTTCAAAAATAGACTAAACGCAAGAAGTCAGTTTGTTTCTTTCTTTATTTTCAATTTTTGTCTCCTGTAACAATAGCTGATGTCATAAAAGCCTGGTTTGGATTTAGACTTGCTTGATTTTAACCTGAAAAACTTGCTCAAAAAAATCTAAAAAGCAACAGGTTACATATAGCTTCTGTTAGAAGATATATATGTATATGCATATATGTATATGCACATATATGTAGATCAGACTGCAGAAGACACCTGCTTTTGAACTGTAGCTCTTTCAGTCTGAACTTTCAAATTACAGTTTTGTAAGACTCTTCATCCTTTGAGGTTTTCCTGTTAATTTTTTTCAGCATTATGAGTGAGTAACAGTATAAATTACTACAACTGAAATGCCTTGAAACATGGTGAAAGTAGTGCCAATCAATATGCAAATAAAAAACAAAATATAATAAACCAATTCTAATACAGATTTCTCTGAGGCAGCATTTAAATAATTCCAAAACAAACTTTCAGGAGAAAACATATGTCACTTTCAGGACACTTTATCATGGAATACTTTTCAAAAATGGCATTTCAGTTTGTAAAATATTTCAGTTATGTTTTTCCTGACCAGCCCTATAAAATCATGCGACTGGAGAGAGGTTTCATTTTTATTTTTATTGGGAAACATCCAGTGAAAGTCATAGATTACTTTTGTAAAATATGAAGAGTGTTTAGCATCTTCTCCATCACAGCTGTTAACTGAATTTAATAAAAAAAATCCTGAACTGTGTGTTACAAGAAAATTTAAGTAACCAGGAATGGGTTATTGCCTGTCCATCCTAAACATGTGTTGATAATGTGTAATTGTTGCTGGACTAAATATTACAAAGCAACACACAATTCTTATTCACTGTCTAGGTCCATCTTATCTTCAGCTGACCATGCTATCTGATATGAATCCCTGTGTCCCTATGGACAGCTGATGGTGCATCAGGTTCTCGCTGAAAATGCCCACAGAGCACATGGCAGATTAACTTTGATTGCCTGGACATCTTACCTGCCCTTGGGCAGGGAGCCTCCAAATCTCCCAAGAAGGATCCCACTACCATATGTCAATAAGACAAAGTTAGATAATAACAACTATCTGGGTCCTTGCTCACAGTGCATGCAGATGTGTACATGGGTCCACTTGGGGAGCAGTGAGACATATTTTCTTTCCCTATTGCCCCCAAACCTCACTCCAGTGTCACATCCCTGGTCATTTTGGTCTAGAATAAAAATCTAAGACCTTCCGCAAATTGAAGTGTTGAAGGATTCATGTATTCAAGAATGACTCAAGTTGAATTCAAAATGCGTCTCTTCAAGACATTTTGTTCAAAAATTCAAGCAAGGCAAGGTGAATAAAAGAGAAGGAATTTTGCTTGAAATGAAAGTCTGTCAATTTATTGTGTCTGATACAGACTGCTCCAAAGAGACCCCTGAAATAATTTCAAGTAGTAGACATAAATTACTGAATAAAAAGACTGAAATAATACCAGTAACTTTAGTTTTCAAATTTTAAAGAGAGGTGTCTCTAAGCTCTTTTTTATAAATAAAGTCACAGGTGCCTAATTCCATGATTTCTTCACAATTCTAATTAAACTCATTAATTAAATTATGTTGGTGCCTTCATGCCTGACAGTTAGTACAAGCAAAGAATGTAGAGATCATAGCACACAACAGCTGGTTTTGATTTCTAGCCAACTGTCTAAACATTAATGCAAGATTCACGTTACTCCTCCTATTTTTAATCTCAGCTGAAATAGAAAAATGAGAGAGAAAAAGCTCTTTTTCATATTTCAAGATATTATATCTTAAATACAGGTGTGTGCATGAACATCTGAACATATACATATTTATTCAGAGGGTTAGCATAGCCACCTTGAGCAATCTATGTGCTGGATAATTTTTCTAATATTTCCTTCCACTGAAGAAAATTTTTCACTTGCACTACAAACCTGTAAAGCACTTAGTGAGCCATCAGCCAGAGTGACTGGTGATTTCTGTCTCTTACTGTAACTGCATGATTACTTTAAGGGGGAAAAAAAAGTGATAAGCATGAATGAAACAAATATTCAAGTATTTTTATTCTTAAAAAGGGACATTTTCTAGGAGGTTTCTACAAAGAATTATTGTTACTGAAATAAACAATTATAATTTGAAGTAAGCAACATGCAAACTCTTTTTTTGGTATTAGATTCATATCTAAACATAGATGCTAATATTTCTTGGTGTTTAAGTTTAAGATAACATTACAGTATATCCAAAAAGCACACTCATCATTAATCTTTTATGAAAAGTATGAGAAATGCCTTATTTCTGTGTCTGAGCAGCAGTCCATGTAGCCCTATAATCTGTCTCCAAACAATTGCAAAAGCAGACAGTGCCCAGGAAAAGCACATTAGCCTGACTACTTTCCACGAGCATCGAGATTTACTGTAGCAGAGGTGTTTGATCATACATTGTTGTCTACTTCTTTTAGTATCCATTTATTGATCTGTTATCCATGAATTTATCTAACCCACTTTTAAACCTGCTAATACCGTCTTCCTCCACAGTCTTCTGGGGCAACAAACTCCAGAAGTTCACTATCTGCTGTGTGAAGCAGCACTTGCTTTTGTCAGTTATAGACCAATCTCCCACCAGTCTTGTCAAGTGTGCCCAGCTCCTGTATTGTGGTATTTGGTGAACAATTCAGCTCATGCACTGCCTTCACAATTTTGTAAACCTTAGGTATTTCTCCCCTCAGTCTCTGCAAACTGAAGATTTCTTGTGTTTTCAGTTGCCAATGTCAGGCAGGCAACTGCACCATCCACACTGTTTTTGTTGTTTTTCTCTTTAACCTCTTCCTATGTCCATCCTTAAAGTCATGTCTCAAGAAGCAAGAATCAACAGTATCCCTTAGGGGTTTTCTATTCCTAGCCTGTTAAGGCAGACCTATATTTGCTGAATATTTTGTTAGCTTTCAGCTTCGGTATTACAATTTATATCAACAGTGGAAACTTAATAAACAGAAACAATTTAGGAATAGTCTAATACCTTTCAGAGCAGCCTACTACATGGCACATGAGCCCATCTTTAAACATTTTTTCTGAAAGAGCTCAATTACAGACAGTCCAGTATCGGACAATAGTAAAGAAGTGCTTCATGGAGCCTAAAAAGATTTAGAAAGCTGATCTTTGCTCTTAGGAGTAGACATTAATAATAGTTTCTTTTTTTCTCACAACACTGGAATTTCATGTTGCTTTGTTAACAGAAAACCCCTGCAAAGCAGTAAAAATTTCAAACCAAAGATCCTCAAAGAAATAATCTGAATCATCTACAAAAAGAAAGGGCATTGTCCTCATTAATACTTCCACAGCACTCAGTAACCTCACAGCATTGAGTCAACTGATGTCTCATTAAACTGGTGTATTTCTCCCATTCTCCTTCTCCCCAAGTATGTTTTTCCATTTACTGTAACTGAACCAAGAAAATGCTCGTTCAATATTAATTCTTGAAACAGCCTTCAGATTTATTCTTCGACTATTTTAAATACCAACAGAGAACGTAATCCTGTGTCTGGTCATAGCAGCAACTTGTGTGTCATTGCCAGGACAGTATGTCAGCAGGAACACAAGTCTGCTGAACACTTTATCGAGTCCTGTATTGTTAAGAAATAGTTGGCAAGTAGGGGAATTTTTGTATTTTTTTTTGAGCCACACAGTGTTACACAGGACGTATTTCTGATTTTGCTTTACATAATCTTGCAATATAAGACTAGGAAAAAATAGAGATATTTTTGTATAACAACAGAGAATCCCAGCATGCTGGTGTTTCTGGAAATAAAAGTGCTACCAGCATGATCAGATGGTGCTAAAGAAGAGAGAGTACAGTGACAGGAAGCCACAGAAAAGTCTTCTAATCATAATAGCCTGAGCCAGACACAAAATTCCAAATTCTTATTTACAAACCAGAGAAAAAAAAAAAGAAAAAAAAGTCAAAATCAAAACTGTTTCTACTTATGATGGCCAGAAGAAATGCATAATTTAGAATCAAAACACAACAAAGTATATGTTCCTAAACATATTTTGAAATTATGGTTATCAGTCTCTGACTGCTTTAGCAAAGTGTAAACAGTTAATCATCACCAAAAGCTGAATCTGAGGTACATGAAAGAAGAAAAAAGGATCAAGAAGAATGTATCACTCCTTGAACATGACTTTGAACATTGACATTACCTTTTGTCAATATACATTTTAAAATTGAAATTTTATAGACATCCTGCAAAGCAAAAGGATCAAGAATAAGACTTCCAGTCTAATTACTTGTATAATTAATCTATTTAAAGATTGCAAATTTCATTTTTAGGTTATTAACTTTCCATAAGATTGCATAGGTTGCTGACTCAACCCAGTGGAAAACGTTTTCATGTCCCCACAGAAGTCTGCTATTTCAATTGCCTTCTCATTCGCATAAAGATGAAACACATGTCTTTTGCCACTCTGAGAGGAGAATGTTAGCCATGAGTAACATCCGTAATTAAATTAAAATTTCACCAAAACCAATATATATTTTTAACAGCAAATCATGTACAAACTCTGCATTTTCTTATTAAAAAAAATAATCAAAAAATATCCTGAGTACTCCCAGTGATTTCAGAGGGGAAAAAAATGGAGACCCATTCAGCCTGAACAGTCTGCACTTCAAATGGATCTTTTGTTGAATAAAAAAATCATCTCAGACAAGAAAAGATATTTCCCCCTGATAGGTTTCTAGGATCTTTCAGGGAGAGACTTTGAATGCCTTATTTTGGGCTAGCACTGTGCCAGTCAACCATGATTGAGGAGAAAAAAGTGACATTACAAAAAAAGGAATCAGATGACCTGAACCAGTTCTTGGGTTCAGAGAAAATGTCCATCAGCCAAAAACACCTACTAGGTTAAGGTGACAGACAAGAATAAACACATTAGCTATCAAAAGAGATGGCTAAACTAGTACTGATAAAGCAGTGAGTTCAGTAAGTTGCAGCTGCCCAGTATACCATGGTATTGTCACGGTTTGATGCCAGCCAGCAACTAAGCCCCANGTATGTATTTCCCCTGGCACTTTTCTTGGGAAGCATTTGAAAGGGCTTTGATGTGAAATGAGAAAAATCATTTCGAACTTTGGGTTATTTATTTTGTTCCACATGCAGCAAGAAAGATAACATTTGTTCACTTTACAGAGTAAAGTGGTCCTAACCAAAATGAGAGTCCTCATATGCTTATCATATTGTTCTGGAAACAATAACTGTAACTTCTGCATAGAAGACTTTGCTATTCGTATAGAGAAACTGGCAAAAGTTAGGGAAGAATGAGCACTATTATCCACATTTGATAGACTGATCTGAAAAAAAGAATGATTGGTTTGTGCAAGGCTGTTCAACAAAACTCAGATTTCCTAAGTGCCAGACAAGACCATATTTTCCTTATTTGACCAATCCTATGGCTTTATTTATGAAGATAGTTTTTAACTGTAATTTTTCTCCTGATTTTTTCCATCAGTAGCTGCTAATACATTAAGAGAAAATAATTTGTGTGCACTGTTCTAATAACTTAGCTGTACAATACCCAGTCCTATCTGTTCATGTTTGTTCTTCAACACGGGAAAAAAATCAGTTTGTCAGAACCAGGGGCAATGGACCACGAACAGAAAAACAGAATTAAAAATTAAATTATTATTAATTTTAATGTATTTCCACAAGCTTCTTTCTTCAAGGCCATAGATGAGTTGGATTTGCAGGGGTTTCCCCCCCAGCAACAAAGGCACATCACCACAGAACAGGAAGTAGGAGAACAATCATGTGGTTATGGTGCCACACACTCTGAGCCAGTCAGAAGTATCAGCAGCAAGAGCTTCAATCTCAGACGTTGGCCCTTGCACCCCTCTTCGTTGCCCAGACAGAGAATCATTATGGCCACTGGGAATTAAGGACAAAGGACTGCGCGTTAAGGACAAAGTACTGGCATATACCAGAGGAGCAATCAACGGTCTGCATATGTTGCTGGAGGGTAGGCTGGGGTGGGCAGACTCCTACCCCAGTTGCCATTTAAAAAGCATATAGTCCTCAACAGGGCAGAGAGGAGCCAAGGGAGCCAACCTTCTCTACCTTTCTTTCAGATGAGCTACTCCAGCACAAGTCCCCATCAGTCATAATCTGTCACTTCCCCTGATCATAAAGACTGTAATTAATTCCTCATGCCTAGCTATGCAAGGAAGTGGCACTGTATAATCCCCAGCGAGTCATTCTCCCTGTCATAGCAGAGAATCTTTACAAGAGAAAGAGAAATAATCTGACAGACATGTGACAGCTCAAAAAAACCTGTAAACATTTGCTTCAAAGCAGAAAAATGCACATGTGAATTTCTTTAGAGGACAGCTTTAGAGCTCTATTATATTGCACTGGCCTTTTACAGAGAGCAAATAGGGAAGTGTTGCATAGGAAAGTGAAACAGAGTTGCCAGCAGGTAATTGCCAGCTCTTCCTCCTATTCAATGAAGTAGTTAATATCTATTTTAGGACAGGGACAATCATACTTTGCTCTCTCTTACTGGGAAAATTCCTAAGACATAAAAGCACGTTATGTGCTTTTCTTCTGCAGTGCATACCCAGTTCATTCTTCAGCTTCTCACCTGATGAGTTGCAACAAGCACCTCACCATGGAAAGTCATGAGAAAGCAATAACCTGCAATAACACTGGTATGTCTGAAGTAAACCTCATATTTAAAAAGCTACCTGCTATAACGCTGTGGAAATACTATAGCACTTGCTGTACTGGGAAAAAGCAAAATATTAGCAACATGAAAAGTATCTAACAGCAGAATTACTGAGGAGGAAGAAGGAAGCAGGATTTCTACCCCAGCCTTTTGTGCTGCTAGTATAAAGGAACTTCCCAGTTATAGCAATAAGAACTTAAAAACAGCTGTTGGGAAACCTGGAAATAAACCAGATTAAAGTCACAGCAGTCAAACCAGTCATTTCTATTTCAGACTTTTGTTGCTTTTCAGGAATGCTTTAGATCTCTCTTTTTCTTTTGTCTTTTTTTCTTATTTTCCTTCAGGCCTTCATACTTCCTCTCATATGCTTCTCCCCTTCCTTTATGCTTCCTTAAGAGAAAGGCTAATTAATGTTATACCTGATCCACAATGTTTTTTAGGTTTCTCAATAACCTTAAGAAATACTTTTAGAGACAGCATGCACCTAATAGAGTTGAGTGAGGTCAGTCCAATAAAATCTTAGTGCCCTTTGCGATCAAACACACCACAAAACCTTGAGCACTCTTTCACTGTGATATAGCCCTTCTATAAAGCCATACTCTTAAGCTCCATGTCATCTCTTCTCTCTTCACAGAATGTCATTTACTCATGACATCCAGCAAAAGATTCCTCCATACCTCAGAGATGCAGCCATTCCATACATTGAGCTGCAAAAATTTGCTTTGTGAAAAACACATTCAAGCATGTTCTTTATCTGCAAATTTCTCTGTCAGCACAGCTCTCTGCTGCTGCGCATACCTGCTTTTCTAGAATGATAACCTTGCAGATAATAAATATAGTGTCTCTGAGAGGACATTAGTAGAGGTACCAACAGCTAAAAGGCAGGTGATAAGCCAATTGGCAAGAGCATTGGATTTTTCAGGCTGAAGATATTAGGAAAATGAATTTTTTTGGGGGAGGTAGAAAGTATAACTCCAGACTTGCTTGATATTTCTGTGGTCAGAGACTATTAGGAAACAATACATAACCAATGCATGATACACACACCATAAGTAGACTTAAAGTGCAAAGAAATGGATGGCAGCTTTTCAATACAGTGAAAAAAATGATGAAAACACTATTAAAAGTCTGGAATGGGTAATTAATAGCATAACCTACCAGTAAGGGAACATTTCCTGGGTCCATAAAATTAGCATTACTATTTATTATCACTACTATAGAATCATAGAATCATTAAGGTTGGAAAAGACCTCTGAGATCATCCAGTCCAACTGTCAACTCAACACCACTATGCCTACTAAACCATGTCCTGAAGTGCCACATCCACACATTTTTTGAAGACCTCCAGGGACAGTGACTCCACAACCTCCCTGGGCAGCCTATTCCAAAGCCTAAAAATCATATAAAATACCTAAATATCACATAAATAAAGAAAGTACAAAACATAAGGAAGACAGACAGCAGCAAAGAAGATGAAATACTTCAGAGTGAGCTTTCTAGTTCTAGATTAATTGTAAGAAACATGGTATTTCATAGACTGATCAGTAATAGGAATGGAAAAATACATAATGTTCTGATGTACAGAACATTTGTATTCAGTTGATACTTAGATGATATACAAGGTACAATTAGAGTTCTTAGTTTTCTGTGGATTTCCATGAGATCAAGTTTTCTTAATATAACAAATCGTTTCAGTCTCATATTTCAATGTAAGGCATTTATGGCAATTATGAAACTCAACACTCAGTCTGTGAGTCTGACTGCTGTAGGTTTTGAAGATGCATCACATAAAATTCTGCAGTCCCTATTCACGAAATACAACATATGGAATGAAGACTATACATTGCCTCAGCTTTACAAAAAATATGGAATTAAAAGAACAGGAAAATAATATGCTCCATAACAACCAGGAGGCATTTGGGAACTATTTACCTCCATTCCTTACAAGCTAGTAAGTAAACAAGCAAACTATGCTTTGCTGTATACTGCTGCTACAGGTGGCCAAATAGGTGCATTCCTATGAACCATGGTGTTATTACAGCTATCCCTTTATGAACAAATTTGGAATTCAAGAATACTGAATTCAATGAGACATTTTCCTCTTTTATCAAATGTCTAGCAAATCATGGTGCTTCCTGTACATTTTTGGAATTCCAGGAAAGGGTTGTTGAGGACTTGGTTAGACCTACTAACCTGCTAGAAGCGGCAGTGGGAGAGCTAAAGAATTTCTCATTAGTCCTTATGTGTTTTCTGCACAGATAGTACTTCACTACAGAAACATCAGACAAATATTTGTGCAGACTAGCTAATACATTTTCAGCGAGAAAACCTCAAGAAAAGTCTGATGTTCATGTTTCATCACCTCTCATATCAGCTTTACATTTTTATGCCTATTTGATGCATATTATTAATCTGAGGGTTACGAGAGAGAAATGACAGAAAAAGGTAAAAAGATAAACTGAAGAAATACCAAGAATATAAAGAGGACACTCATTTGTTCAACTAGATATTATATTTATTTTAAGTATTGTCAGTACATGCTCAGTCATGTACAAATACGAAGACAATTATCTTTACTGCAAAGGGCTTAAATCTTGTACAATAATATAACTTTATTGCAAAGCTGGATGGCTCAGAATAGAGAATCTTCTCATTTGTAAATCACTGGTTCATATTCCTCCTGACTTGACAGATTTAAATCTGGCCTACTATCTGGTCAGAAAATACTTTTGGATATTTTTTTCTCCTCAAAAAAGTCACTACCATGAGATGCACTCTTATCAAAAGTCTTATCAGCTACCAAAACCTGAATAAGCATAATGCCTAAAACATTCTTTAGATTACTGTCTTATCTTCAGGGCACTAATGGTAATGGGATATGGGATATAAAAAGTAAACAAGATAGCGTTTATTCAACCTGAAGAAAAATGTTTAAAAAATACTTAATGATTTAAATACACCAAAATAAAGAAATTCAAAGTGATAGACCACATAGGTCCTTCTCATACATTACATATTGAATACCTTTTTATTACATTACATGCTTTTTAAAGGACTGACACCTTATTAGAAATGTGGCAATGTGGCACAGTTATTGTTGCTATGGGAACTATAATATTAAACTTTGTGATTTATGTACACACATTCTCAAATATAATGCTGCTTTCATGTAATATTTTGTAATAAATTTTCTCTTTCCCCAGCAGTCTTCTATGGACTACCTCCTCACAAGAGGTAGATTGCTCTCCCTGGGTGAAGTTTTTCCCCTTTTTAAGTCAACAGGAGTTCTACTGTCAGCTTCAGTGGGGGCCATCATTTCATCCCAGACCTCCGCCCCAAAAGCAGTTGCCTAGGAATATGCCCTGAAGATCTGATTCTGATCTTGCTTATGTTAAACAGAAAAGGGGAAAGAGAGAGAAAAAGCAAGAATGCAGGAAAGCAAGACAAAGCAAAAAAGCAAGAGAAAGCCACAAAACAACAAATCAAGAAACCAAGCAAGTCTTCTGTTCCATTTCAGATTTATATGCTTTATATGATTTATTTCATGATTTTCCCATGATTCAGCTTAACAAAATAAATCCAAATGTAATATAATCAGGATAGTTCTTATGTCTCAAGAGCTAACTGGTCTGGTTTCTGTCAATGACCCCTTGTCTCTTCTTTTTAAAAATGAAGTCAGACATTTATTTAAGCTCTAAATATAAGTTCAGATGTGATGTGATAGCTGGACATATCCAGAGGAAATAGTGTCCAGAGAGAGAGCATTAATGGCAAACATTTCGATATCAAAATTTATGGGCTTGTCTGCTTTACTTTGCCATTTACAGACTCTGACATGGAATTTCTCTACTTCAGTTGAGCATTTTAAGGGGCTTAGTCACTTTCCAATTATCTGTGCATGCTGTTCAAATGGAGAGGCACTCAAGCTTCATGAAGGCCTGCTCACGTCTGATAGAAATTCTCTGTCTAGTCCTATAAATGTGTATGTGTGTGTGTACACATATTCCTACATATGTACTACTGTGTTGCACAAGAATTATGTATTCCCTGGCTTTCCCAGTCCCAAATAAGCCCAACTAAGAGACAGTTCCGTACACAATAAGTAAGGAGATAGATGTCTCAGAATTTGCTATGATTTTTAAAACATAATGAGTTTTTTAACATGAATGAATAAGACTATTCGATTTGTAAACTCCTGTGAGTGACTCTCAGAAGACTGGACTATTCACATTTCACAATCAGCAAGAGTGATAGGTATCCATCACCTTTGAATATTGAACACTATGTCAATCTCCAGATGTCAGGAGGCTTTTCCATTTATTTGGTTTTTATGTATCTTTTAAGAGGAGGAAGATGAGTGTTGGGGTTAAAATAATGGATAAGTGAGAATGATAAAACTCCTACTCTCTCAGCCTCATCTGACATACATAAGAAATAGCCTTTCAGTAAACACACTCCTGGAAGACTGGTGTGCCAGCAAAACACACAGTGGAGCAGGGGACCTCAGGTGGTAAACTCTTTGGTGAACTCTCCAACATATAACTGAGTGGTAACTAGGGAAAGAGATATTTTTAACAGTTCTGGAACAATCAGTCAAATGCATATAGTAAAGGAATAAGAATAAAACTAGAAAATGGTTTCAAGGAAATAAATTTAAACATTAAATTGATTTTATTCTTCTATAATGTCTACCATTCATAAAGCCTTTAGAAAACAAAAAGTAGATTAGAAATACTGAAAAGTTAAAAATTAACCCTGTTGTAAAATCTATAATAAAAGTCACTTTTTTAAAAAAAACTTTTTGCCTCCTGAAAATAATACAAATCTCTCAACCTTCAAAGATCCACTCCTTTTACACATAACTCACTAACATTTAAACTGCTTGAAAAGAACAGATAAACACATCAAAGGATCAAAAAGGTGACAAGACTACATTATCTAATGTATGTCATACTGGTATTTTAAAATCCCAGTGTCTGTAGTTTTCTCTTGTACATTCAATAAACTGGTCAAACACAGTTCCAAGTGACTCTTTTGTTAGATCACACTGCTTTTCCTTTCTAGATAAAACCAGATAATTCTTTACTAAAATTTTAAAACTTACTTTTAAAACTTAAGTATTTTAACTGCCGCCTTGTTTTTTTGTTATTCACTTAAACATTTACTCCCGATGTATGGTAACAGATTCTTTTTGTTTGCTTGACCTCTCACACAAACTGACTTTTGCGCCCACTGTCTGAAATTAAATGTCCATATTATAGGATCTTCTTTTGATTATATGCATATGATATTTAACACATCTCTAGGTCAACATTCTAAGAACTAATTAAGATACAGTATACAAGAGTGAGATATACTTATATGTAAGCAAATTACAGCATACCAACATCTCACTCTCCTGATACATTAAATTCATTCTCACCATTATTCTTCGTAACCATTAAATGTCAGACTTTTATTTCCTTTTTTTTTTTGTGTGTATGAGTTTGGGCCCCACACCTCATCTCATGTGTACTGTTACACACACATATACAACTTCCTCAGATGCAAACTCCACCTTGTTACACAATCTGTGCTTATCCATCCATATCACCAAAGTCCTTGTATTTTATGCATCAGCAAAGCAAACACTGAGCTGTCTCCCACCAGCCAGCATCAGAGAGCCTGTGCTGAACCTCTTTACAGAGCTTTGACCCTGCACCTATTTTGTTCATCATCCTCTGGGATCAAAGTCCTTCTGCCAGATAGTAAGATGAAAGGGAAGGGACAAAAGATTTTTAATGGTATTTCCCGAGTCACTTCAGCCTCCCAGATGACACTCTGTGTACTCCCAATGCCTGTCTATGATAATCTGGTCTTCTCCTCCCTTTGCTGGAAGGGAGGCTGGGTTCTACAGCAGGGAGAACTGGGTTGGTTCTTAAACCCAGTTTATGAGCCACTGGATTGAGGCCCATAGTACAGCTTTCAGTGGAAATATATTTTTGCATAATTTGTGTCTAATTAGAAAGGTTTAACAGTTAGAAAGTTGTCATGGTTTAACCCCAGTCGGCAACTAAGCACCACACAGCCACTCGCTCAGGCTGCCCTGCCCCAGGTGGGATGGGGGAGAGAATCAGAAAAAAAAAGTAAAACCTGTGGGTTGAGATAAAGGCAGTTTAATAGGACAGCAGAGAAAGAGAAAATAATAATAATAATAATGATGAAAGTATATACAAAACAAGTGATGCACAATGCAATTGCTCACCACCCGCGGATCCAGCCCGTCCCCGAGCAGCGATTGCTGCCCCGCCCCGGCCAACTCCCCCCAGTTTCTATACTGAGCGTGACGCCATATGGTATGGAATAGCCCTGTGGGCAGTTGGGGTCAGCTGTCCTGGCTGTGCTCCCTCCCAGCTTCTTGTGCCCCTGGCAGAGCATGGGAAGCTGAGAAAATAAGTCCTTGACTAGTATGAATAGTACTTAGCAACAACTAAACCATCAGTGTGTTATCCACATTATTCTCATCCTAAATCCAAAACACAGCACTATACCAGCTACTAGGAAGAAAAATTAATTCTGTCCCAGCTGAAACCAGGACAAAAGTCAATGTTTAATTGTGTAACACTGTTTAGGGGTTGGTATACAACCCTTAGAAATTCTGCAGGTTATCCAGACTACTATTTTCTGCATACCACTAAAGTTTGCTGTAAGAAAGTGAACTGGTGTTATCTGTCCCCATTCAAGGTTTTTCAAAATACTGACCTTCTCTGAATTTATATTTTGTCTTGGAAAACTGGGAGATAAGTAGTGTAGGCTGGCTGCAGATGTACATCTCTGCTGATACAATTTATTCTATTACAGTCAAACTCATCTTGTCACATTGCACCAATATCTCTGATTTTTTGCAGCACATGCCTGGCTCTTTCTCAGACATTATCACACTTAATATGACAGCAAATTTTGTAACACCTGTCTGAAGGGTGAATAGTATATATTGGCATATACAAAATATATGTTAACACATTTACTTTTCATTACGTCATGGTGCTTGACGTGCATTTTATTTCATCAAAATCCATAATCATTATTTTTTAAAAAATTGTTCAGTATTTTGTCAGGGTTATTTCCTTCATTATGTTCATAGTATTAGTAGTAGCATCAATTGCTAGCTGGCAGATCAAATACTAACAGAGTCTTTTCCCATTGCTGTGTATTTGATAAAGATTATAGCCTTATCATAAATACATTTTAAAACTTTTAATTTTTTTTGAAAGACTTATGTAAATATTCTCCCCCAAAACCTTTATTATCACAAAGAGTATTATTAGGTAACATCTTATAGGAAGGGCCATCGCCCTCAGAATGATTAGATTCCACTGTGATGAGTTTAAACTTATTGTACTATGAAATTAAATAAAGCTATATTTTAAATAGCTGTATGAAAGAGGAATTTTCCTTCTAAGATTATAAATGATGTTATCTTTCACCAATTATCTGCTCAGACCCACAGTCGACGACCCTTAAACCCAAGGTTTTCTACCCACTGTATGTTAAAGTAAAATTTAAGCATTTTACAGTTTTTGTTCTCTAAGATGGTAAAAGCACCAATCAAGGTTGGAGTGCCATTGTTAGATACTGTATAAACCCATTAAATGGGATTCCACTTAGCTAAGTTTAAAGGTTACAAACCTATTCTGAACTCATTACTATCATAGGAGACATATTCAGATGAAATATCATTCTTTGCATCTATCTTAGCAACCTATTTTATGCAATATAATTTTACATATCAAAAGTAGGAGGCAGACTTGTGATTTTTAGAAGCAACTCTCAATATGGAGGGTAATTGTAAAGAGAAATTTTAACTCCTCAATCAATGGTTGTGACAGGAACAGGGTATCTCACACACATTCTACGAAAGTCTCAGGATATTTTTTTTTGTTGCACAGAGAAAATTAGGAAGGGAGCAAAACAATGTTCATTTAATTCTGCTTAGTAAGGAACAACACATGGTAAAACTGAAAATGAAATATGTCTCTGAAAGCAATCAAAAAACAACAGAATATGCTTTAAAAATGGGGGAAAAGCATCACTTTTTTACAGAAAGTGTAGAAAAAAGAATAATTGCAAAAGAATAGCATGAACTTGTAGGTTTAAAATCACTAAGGGTAAAGAATGAAATGAGTTGAAAGAAGAAAGGAGCTTAAAAGGCAAACCCAAACAGTTCAATTAAAAAAAAAAAAAAAAAAAAAAAAAAAAAAAGGAAAAGAAAGCAAAGGAAAGTGTACTTCAGTTATTTAACAATCATTATACTTACATAGAACCAAAAACTGTATTTTTTTGTCATAGGGCAGAGAGAAGGCTGAAGGGTTCATTATCTTATTTGCATCAGCCTTCACAAAAAATAATTCATGATGAAACACTTAATTAAAGGAATTTTAATGATATTCTAGGATGGCAAACCAGAATACAGAGAGAACATGTTGTATAAGATATAGACTCTGGATGTATGCAAGAAGGTAATTTAGAATGAAGTTCCCTTAGACTAACTACGACAGTCCACAAAACAATAGTGATTATCTTCAGGAACTCATGCAGTGCAGAAGATATCTCAGAAGCCTAGGAAAAATAAGCACAACACCTTCATTTATATCAGATAAAAAGGAGGATCCAACTACTATTGAGATGTTGGTCTAATTTCCGCAGCCAAACTAATGTCAGAAGAAATTATAATAGATTCAATTTGAAACCATCTATACAATGATGAAATCATAAACATCCAGCCAGGATTTTATAGAGTAAATTGTGTTAAATTGATCCTTTTTTTTTTTTTNAAATTTTGTTAAATTTATTCTTTTTTTTTTTTTTTTTTTTTTGACAAAGCATCTGATGTACCAGACATGGGAAAAGAAATAGAAATGTTATATCTTAATTTTACTGAGGCTTTTGATGCACTCCCCAAAACAGTCTTATAATGCTCAACTAGGAAATACAGTCTACATCAATGATGTCTGATTGGCATCCCATGAGAATTGTGTGACTTTTGGGTTTTGGAGTGGGTTTTTTGCAGACGTGGGAACAAATCTGCCACGTGTAGAAGCAATGCAGCAGTGCTGACTGTAAAGCACCAAGTTAAGAAGGGTAGGGATAGGTCACAGGTTAACACAGCATGCCATAACATGCCATACACTTTTCTAGATTCTGTGAGGGGCAAGAAAAATGAGGCTGCACTGGGATTATTTCCAGAGCACCAAAGAGCATGGTTTATATTCTCTGTGGTGGCTCTGCAGAAATTAGACTCCACTGGAGAAGCTTAGTGCCAACTGGATGATCACTAAGTTGTAGGCAGACCCAGAGATATTGTGCAGTTGAATAAAGCTCCCTAATGCATTCCATAGTATCCAGATTATCTGTTTTTCCAGTATCTTTAATATTTCAGCTAATGAAAAGTATTCTTTAGAGTTAGGCTTATTCCACAGAAAAACTGGATGGGTAAAAGTGCAGGCTTAGTTCTTCTTAGGATTTTTACTATGGAAACAGGAGAAAGAATAGAGAGTACTCTAATGACATTCACTGAGGAAACAGCAACAGGTTGTAAACACGTTGAAGAGAAGTATCAGAATTTCAAATTATTCTATTACATTTTAAAGATGGTCTAAAAAACACCACCATGAGATTGACTGAAGTTGTGGCTTTAGGAAGGAGTAATTGAATAATATTTCTGAAACCACTTTGCAGTAAAGATTTTGGTCATTATAGCTGATCACAAACAAAATATGAGATAATGCTGATGGAAAAAAAAGGCAAATCTATTTGAGAGATGTAATACAAAGATGTATTAAGAGATGTGTTGCATATAAAACATGAAGAAAATGGACAATTCATTTGTTCTTCTATCAGTTGCTGAGGTCCCAGCTGGAGTACCACATTGAAATTAGAAAAAGATAAATCTACTGGAGAGAATCCAGGAAAGAGCAAACAGTGATACTAGGTTTCAAAAATAGATGTAGATATCAGTGCAGGTAAAGCAATGCTTCTGCAGGGGGTGGGGAACTGTCCTAATTTTATGCACACAGGGATGGGCTCTGATCTAACTGTTACCACACAGTAAAGGTATAAATGGGAAAATTATTGGTAGTTTGAACAAAAGTCAGCTCAAAGTCTATTAGCAGTCAAATCCAGTGTCCCTCATTGTAAGGAACAGAGGAGAAAAAACATAAACAGTAATTCTGCTATTATGTAAAACTGTGGTGTATCTCCTCTTGAATACTGTGTGCAGTGTTAATATAGATGCCTAATATGACAGGTCTTGATAGAGACTGAAAATGGTATAGTAAAACTGACAAAGGTTTAGAGAAAAGCAATACATTTGTTAAGCAGACTTGCACTATTCAGTCTGGGAAAGAGATAATTGGGCAGAAGAGAGTGATGAAGAACTAAAAAAATTGTGAACAGCTCAGAGCAGGTAAATAGGGAACTACTTTTTCCAATAGACAATGTGAGGAACATCAAATAAAAAGTTACTGGTAAGTTCAAAACTGACTGGTTCTTTAAACAGTGCACAGGGAAGCTTCAGAACTCTTTGCACAGGGTGTTGTGGATGCTACAAGTTTCAAAGGGTTTGAAAAGTGATCAAACTTATGGAAGAAAAATCTAGTGAAAAGTTTATTCAAAAACATCATCACACTGAAGACATTTCTCAAAGCTAGAAGAATACTCTGGAGAAGTGTTCCTATGCATCTGCCTTCTCTTCAGATTGCCCTCTGATGCGGTAGGGTAATCCTATAAAAATAAGATCTGTCAGGAAAAATAGAAGGCCTTTAGCATTTTTAGTCTAGAAAAATTAGACTAAGTGCAAGAAGCAGCACATAAAAATTGCAGTGCCATATGACATTTTTAGAAGGAACAGTGATCAATTTTTTCAATAACTTTAGAAGCAGAAGAAAATTGTTTAATTTTCACTAACATAATTTACTATTAGGAATTATTATGAAAAAATATTCTGGCTACATAGATAGCAAAGTACTGGAATAGTCTTTCTAGGGAGGTTGTGGGATAGCTTTCAGCAAGGTTTAGAAGACAACAGACAAACATTTGTTAGAATATAGTTGATCTATTTTTCTCTGCAGGAAAACTGATTAGACCATTCTCCCAGCTTCATTTCTATTTTATGACTACAATTTCCACCAGAGTAGATGAAAAAATTGAAGATGTATTTCAATAAAAGATATCCCCTTAACTAAATAACACTTCAAAGTTAATTAAATTAATTAAGAAAAGATTTGAGACAACACATATGGTGCTTCATGTGATGAACAGAACTGCTGAAGGTTTTATAAGAAAAATGTTCTGGCACTTTTTTATCTTTTAAAATCTATTAGATAGGAAGGGAAAGGAAGCCTGAGTGATGGAAAATTAAATATGAGCATAGAACTGAGCCTCAGTGGATGAGTATTAGCAGAAGGTCACCTCTCGAATAAGAGAGAATGAGCCCATATATAAACTCCTGTTATCTTGTAGAAAGTCAGTTTTATGGATAAATATAGCATACTTTGACTCCAGAACTACCCAGGCAATGCTTTTCAGTTGAAAAGAACCCCAAACAACACCAAAAAATTAAACAAGAAAGCATTTTTCAGCATTAATTGAATCTACATTTTTAATAAGAGAAAACAAAGAAATACCAGTTTTGTTCATCAAGATGATAAATTGAAAATCTTCCATTTTGTTTAGAATAAAGATTCAAAACACAAGGCAATGTGAGGCCACTCCAGAAGAAGCATTGCTCTCTTTTCAGAGTAGGAATAGATGCACTTCCAACAGCTTCCTCCTGCCACCCGGTTGTGGTATCAGAAGGTTTGTCCATTAACTGAATCCCTCTTTATTTTCCCTCCTAATCTCATTTTGTCTTCTTTGTATGGAGTAGGATGAGGTGTAAGGATCTGAGTTCCTCTGGTGACTGCTGCTGTAGCAGACTAGCAAAGCATGATGCCAGGGTATGTTAAATCATTACTTTTATTCTGTTTATCCTTGGATAACTGTTTTCAAAAAGGATGCAGTGCAAAGGAAAAAAAAATGTACAATCTTAACTTTTACAAAGAGTAATTCTCTTTCTCATCATCACTAGATTGGTCTTAGAGTTTCCAAATCACTAACTTAAAAATAGAAATTGGTGAGAGCTAAAACATACACAAAAAGATAACTGAGTAGATTAACCTGTACACCAATGAAATCTAGGTCAGGCTTAACAACCTTCAAATTGCATCTGACACAATGAATATTAAGGTAGTCAACCATGAAAGATGCCTTCATGAAGCCAAACCAATTTAGGTTTTTCAGAAGAAAATTCATTACAACATACTGATTTTTATGATTTTTCCCTGTACAAATGTGTTTTACCATTCTAGCAAACTTGTCACAGATAATTAACAGTGGATCTCTAGCAGCACTATTTGTAAATACTAAAATAGTCTATCAAGAAGGCCTAAGTTAGGTAATCTTCACAGCACAGAGTTTTACCAAAAGATAGGGAAAGGAAGAATGAAAGGAAGGAAGGAAATTGCTTTCCCTCTAAAGTGTAATTGGAAGAAGACTTCTAGTAAATTGAGAGTTAAAGAGAATTATCTTCTGAAAGTACTGCTGAGTAAAATCTCCCACAGCAGACAGTAACCAAAAAAGGTTTTTGTTAACCATTTTCTAAATTCAAAACATTTTAATTATATTTGCTTTATCCTGTGAGGACAATATATTTATTTTCTTGACTATATATATATATACACACAATACTCCATTAAAAAAAAGTGAAATGTAGCACTAAGCAGCATTGAATTGGTTCTGGGAGGAGAACTGGTTTAATAATCTGTGGTTTACACAGTTCAGTCATAACCGTGTTATGAAGTTTGTTGGAAGAGAACACAGAAAGGTGATGACTAGTCTTCTCTGTGCTGGTGCCTTGTATAATACAATAAATATTCAACAAATAATGCCTGATAAAAAGTTAACATTGCTTCAAACAGTAATTACTTAAACCCAGATACCTGAGCCTTGCGGGGGTGGGGTAGCCCCTTTCCCCAGCACATCCCATTCTAGGATTTCTACTTTGGATTTCATGCCCCAACGGACTGTGCCCTTGCACCTGAAAAATTTTGTAGAAATTTCATAAATTGTTCATTCTCACAGGATACCATAGCTTCTCCACAAATATTTCTCTGCTTATGGGGATGGGCAACCTGCTGTAGCTGACCCTGCTTGGGCAGGGAAGCTGGACTGGATGATCTCCAGATGTCCCTTCCAACCTCACCCATTATTGTGATTCTGTGATAATCTAGTTCTATGAGCTCATGAATGGGCTCAGAAGAGATTTATTAAAAATATCCAGATTTGAAAAAATGTCCCAATCTCTGTTGTCCTTAATAGACCAGATAGAAGACATGCTATTATTCTAACTGTATTCCCCCTTCTCCTCTCCTAGGGATTTTAGGAAAAGGAAATTATATTAACCAAAACAAAAACAACAATAAAATCCACTGTCCAAAATGGATTAAAGCCTTATTAAGTAGCAACCGGGATGGATGTTTTCAGTCAGTATGATTTATGAATTTTGCTTGCTTTGTGCTGTACACCAGCAAACAAAAAAACTGCTCTGGTACCATTCTCTGGGGGAAAAATTGTATGCAGAACAAGTTCAATTTTAAGACTCTCAGGTTGCATTTAACAACAAAACTATGTACATATATTAGTTAATTTTCATTGCAACTTAATTGAAATAGTATGATGTAATTATTCATAGTTACTGAAGTGTGTATGTTCTGCCCAGCATTATCTTCACTAGTTTTTGATGTTTCACCAGACTGATAAATTTCAAAACAAAGAATTTTCAGAAAGCTTGTTAACTAAGCAAGTGGTTTCATAAAAAAGTCTGGGTTTTACATCTGAATCTGCATCAGATCTATCTGGTATCTACTATTCCAGCACTGGCTGTGCATTGATAAAGGTAATGCTAGGTTTTAAAATATTTTTATGCTTTTTATGTAGAAGGTGTTCTTATGTCATACATAGACCAACTTTAAAATCAAAATATTGTCCTCAGCTTCTCTCCTAAATGTAATGCTAAACTAAAAACAATGTTAAATGAGTACTTGTCTTCATTTTAAAACAATCAAAATACCACCTACTGTACAAGGAATCAATACTGTGTATCTTAACAGAAATGATTCACACATGTGCATATGCAGTATCTTAAAATTGTATACTTCGACTTGGGCACCACAAGTATATTCTGTTAATGTGAACATAAACAAGTAGATAGTATTCACTTTTGGAAGACTGATCAAAGAAACGTCTATCAAAAGGGATATTTCTACTTAGAATCCAATATATCTGGACACTAATATACAAAAATTCTGTTTAAAAAAATCCCTAAAGCTACCTTCCGTTCTGATTGTTCTGACAATCTGATATGCTTTGTTAGAAATAGGGTCTTATAAGCCAACAATTAAATACAAAAAGAATGGTATTGTTATCATATCATGCAAAAATGTATTCAGTCATTTGAAAAAGGTCTAAGAAGTTGGTGACATGATTCATATACATGTGCTGGTGACATGATTCATCTCATTCTACCTTTTGCAATTAGGCTGGATCTACATTATTTCTGAGAGATAATTGCCTATCTCCTTTCTTAAAAACCTCTAAGTATTCCTATTATGGGGAGCTTAAATGTCTGTCTATAAACAATTACCTTGAAAGATTGTATGAGGTTGGAACAAGGTTTAAACAGTTAACTTAAAGACTCTAATTAGAAAGGGACTAACTAGGCAGCTGCCTAGTTTGGATTCTGTAGTTTATAGTGTGGAAAACGTTTTGTTGTCGTTGAGAAATGCTGCAATAATAAACAGATCTTCTGTACAGCATTTGATGGGCAGCTTTTCTGTGAAGTAGACGAATGCTCCTTAAATTAATACAAAGATTTTATATTTTGCATATGTGAACATCACGATTATATGTCTAATTAGGCTGCAACCATGCTTTTAAACTGTAACAGGTGATACCTAACAGCAAGAGAATAGTTGCATATTTAAATAACAGCCTAGAGAGAACTGGATAAGCCAGAGGCACCAGCATCTATTTAAACATGCTATGCCATTTTCAACATAATTAGTTATTTAATTGCAGACCTAAACTTAGTCAATGTATTTGCACATGTAATTAATTACAGTTTGTTTAAAAGCACTTTATTTGTAGTGCTTTATTCTTAATTTCCTGCGAATCATGTTACCAAAGGATAGGTTTGATTTTCAAAAACAACAGAGACAACCACATAAAATGAAGAAAGGCATTAAATAAAAGAAAGCACTATAGGGTAATATGCCATTAATGTTATCTAGAATTTCAGAAATACACCTTCTTTTTTTTCTGAAACTATATGAACTATTTCAAGCTGCAATATATCTAAATTCTAACAGTTATGTGTTAAAAGACTCTAAGCTTTCTATATAAATGGAGCATCAATTATATAGGTCAGATTCACGTTGTAATCTTCATGCAGGAAGGTAATTGTAACCAAATAGAGCCCTTGTTTATTGGTATTTATTATTTGTGTCATACTAGCATCTAGAATCTCTACCAACAGATCTGGAATTACTATGACAGCTTTTCTATCATTATGTCCCAAGAGGTTTACAATCAAAGTATAAAAGTTGCACCGGATGCAAATCAGTATACAGGCATACAGAGAACCAAGGAGATCACTACAAAGAGCAATATAAAAGCATCTTCCGTAAAGTTGCAAATATCATAAAGATTGTCACAAGTGGCTATGTAAATCAATTTATAGAGGGGTTTGGTTTTTTCTGTTTGGTTGGTTGGTTGTTTTTTTTTTGTGGGAAAAGTCAAAGAAACTAGACAGTATTTACTTGGATTATTAAATTAGTGGGCAGAGGAATTTCATCCTCAGGCTGAGAAGAGGCAGAAGCCACGTTCTGTGTACTACAAGACAATGCAGACAATAATAAAGGACTGAAAACAAAGAACTGAGTCTTGAGAATGATGATTTGCAACTTGTGCATGGTAAGATATTTTACGGGTGGACCCAAAGAAACAGAGATGACAAGATAAACCTATGAGCAAGAAGAGTCCCAAAGTCCCCTCTCTAATACCTCTGTTCCCCCCCAAAAAAATAATGTATTTGCATTTGTAAAGACCAGAGAAGTCACAGCTACAATAATCAAGTCTAAAGATACTCAGCCTTTACTGGACTTTTACTTCTGAAGAGACACAGAACCCCCCCCCCACATTTTAGAGCTATGAAATATTCTTCATGATAAAAGCCTA
>VZTL01008037.1:25298-43431 GCA_013400535.1 Scopus umbretta
ATGAAATATTCTTCATGATGAAAGCCTAGAAGGCATAATTGCAGCCTGATATGACAGCCTGACAAAATCATGCAGTGAATTTTGGTACATTGACCCAACTGAGATGAAACACAAGCAGAGACAGTGTGACACACACTGAGAAACAGCAAGACCAGCCTGGATGTAGGGCAAATAAGAGTCCTGGAATAGATGTTGAATGGGAGTGCTGACTGCACATCCACAAGAAGGTGTCAAGGAGGCAGAACAAGACTTTACTTTGGACACCTGGAAGCAGACCTGGAGTAAAGATAACTCTGTCTTGCAGTTAGACAAATGACCTCACATAAGGTAAACTTAATGATGGTGACAGCACAATATATATCCAGTATCCTGGATATATGTTCAAGAAAATAACTTATGCAAAGTATTGGGTCAGAACTTAAACCTGATTCAGTGATGGGGGAAAAAAGTAACAAAAAACCCCAAAAAAACCCCTTGGATTTTATACCGGACATAACCTTTGAATGCAAGGAAGAAAATAAACTGTAGCTGATAGATCAAGGAAGATAAGAACAGAATAAGGGTCTTGAAATTTGGCCAGGAAGACTTTGGTAAGAAAAGTTTCAGGTGAATGGGCAAATTAAACTGGAGAGTGCATATAAGAGACGAGTAGGCCAGAAACATGAGACCACTGATCATTAAAAAAAAAAATAAAAATCAAACACAAATGTTCAGTTATTTATAGATGGAAAAAGAGATTAAGCGAAATGAGACACATGCTAAAAAGATAATTGGGATCAAGGACAAATTTCTTTAAGACAGACAAGAATAATAAGTCAGAGTGAGGGTAAAGAGCCATATAAACAGGATTAAAAATTCAGAAGATTAAATGAAAGAAGATGAAGAATACAAATTCATGAAAGAGCAGAGAGAACAGAGAAATAAAGTTGACAAAAACTGTTGCATCTGTGACTAGAGGAAGAAAGAGAGAAAGTTGTAGGGGAAGATTAGGAGATAATAAGAGGGAAGAAGAGGGAACCAGGAATCACCTTTATCCCATGGAAATCACTGTATTTGCATAAAAACTAATACAGTTGAGAGAAGAATTGTATACATGTAGAGAATTTATGGAAATGTTTATATTTTATTTGGTGAAATCTTTAACAACAGAACAATCCTGAAATGCAGTTGCCTTCTGATGTTTTATCATTGTCTCTTTTAAAAAAGTGGTGTAGAGATTGGGGAGAGAGTACAGCTGCTAGGAGTTACTAACAGCATGAAAGAGGGGATGTTACTAGACAGACATGATGCAATTGCATGCTCAGTTAGGCCTTCTGTTCAATGCACAATGTGCCCTTTTCATTAACACTATTACTAATTACAATAATTATTGTCCAGAAGAAATTTTCCCTGGGCTCCTCCTCCAACAGCATTCAGGACAAAGGAAGAAAAGGGGCTGTGCCTGAGGAAACAACTGGCATGCAAAATCTCTAGGGAAACAGGGAAAGCAAGAGATAAGAAGGTTCAGAAAATGTTCAAATAGTTCAAAATGTTCAAATAGTTCAAAATGTTCAAAATTTTTCTCTGCTCTCTCTTGCCTGGAGAAGTGCTTTTCATGTATGCGTGTAAAAGCACTGAAACTCTTCTAAATAGCTGTGCTCCCTCCTCCTCCCAGGTAGGAAGAGACAATAAAATTTACTGGCTGCAGCAGTCTTTAATTCCATTCTACCTCACCATTTTGACTGTAGTAGTTGCTGCAGCTCTGATTCCAATAGGACTGGACTCCTTTTGAACTCTCCTTAAAATGGCAGTGAAGGCAGCAGAGAGCCCAGCTCTTCCAGCCATGGGTACCACCAGACAGCTGTGAATGCAATTTTATGTACATATATACACATATAAAATTATATATATATGTGATTATACACATATAAAAGCATATCTAATAATACTATATATATAATATTTTATACTTTCTGAATATATGTCTCTGTATGTATACATATACTTTTATACAACAAAATCTCCATATGTTTTGAGGACAAAATAAATAAGGGGAATTTGAATTTGAGTTAGTAACTTGCTTCCCAAGATTATATCTAGACCCTCTTTGAATGGCTATCTCTGCATTGCCAACTGCAATCACTGAAAACTGATGAAAATTACTTGAAAAATATGACATTTTGAAGGGCTATGATTGTGGAAAGAAACTACCTTATACTTGAGCCTTCTCTTTTCACTTTATTACCTTACTATAGGAGCTTATAACTGATGCAGCTCTGTATCTCCAAGTTTCAGTTTCCTCTGTGGTATGTAGTATTTTAAGTTCTGGTCTTCTAACTAGGCCAATAGACTATTAAAATTAAGAGATTCAGTCTATTGCCAAACTTTACTTCTCAGGAACACTTTCTGGCTTCCAGATCACCTCTGGTCCATCTTAGTCCTATGTTAGTACAAGACCAACAAGTACATCCTATCTTTCCTTCCCTTCTCCCCTTGGAAAGGAAAACCAAGTGTACAGAGGCTAGAAAGGAGGCACAGTATGAGCTATGCAGAAGCAAAGGCAAAAGGTGTGTTACAGTACATACATGCTATATAGATTAGACACCGCTTCTTTTCTAGCTCTACTCTATACTCAGTTCCAGGGCTCTGATGATTTTAATGAAGTCATGAGTTTCCTCCTAGAGAAGAATTTTTAGGTCAAGTCCTGTTGAAAATACAATCACAAGCAGCACATACAAATTTTGTTTTCTCATCCAAAAATGACATAGGATAGGACTAATCTCTCCACATAAAATATCTATGTTATGGGTATTCACGCTTAATTTAACAAACAAAAGTCTGATGAAATTTAACTATCTCTTCAAAAGTTTGTTTAACCTGTTATCACAATCTTCCAGTGGTAGAAGTACCACAACTTTCTTGCATAAAACAATATGTAGTACATAACAATCCTTTAGTTATCAAATTTTTCCTAATATTTAATGCATAAGTCTTAGTTTAATCCAATCACTTTTTCTAATCTTGTATGTCTTCCAAAGCTGTGGGGAGTAGTTAATCATAACAATCATGTAGCAAAGTTTTACAGGTTGAAAATTGTTATCAGATCTCCTCTACCAATCTCATATTTTCTAAATGTTCCTGTCCCTTCAGGCTTCCCTCATTTATCCACATTTTGTGCACCTTTTAGATGCACTCAAAAATCAACCTGCTGCTCTTGCTGAGGTTTCTCCATTTCTGTACTGAACAGAATAATTATCAACTATGTCCTAAAATGATGTTTCTGTTAAGTAATTAAATTTAGTTCCTGTAAAACTATCATATTCCTGCTTGCTATTCACTTTATGTTGCACAAATTCCCCCCACTCCAATCTCTTTTCCTTTATAGCAACTCCTAGCCAATTATTTTATACCTTGCAATTTTCATGACAAATGTGATGACAAGAACGGTGCCTCTCTGTGAAATAAAAAGCACATGACAAACTACCTTATCATCTCTGACAGACTACCTATATTGATGTATCAGTACAGGAAGGACATAGTCTGCTCTGCATTTTTATTCCTTTATTTGTTTGTTTTAAGAGAAGCTGGATTCTTTGACTAGATATTTTTTTATGGCGGTTCCTTGGGGGAAAGGTTTGCCCTATTCCATCCTATGAACTGGGGAAAAAAATTATATTCCTACTTTTTGTATTGTCAGATACTATTATACTTTGTTTTGTTTTGAAAACCAACTCATTTGGTTTATATTGAATTTAGCATCTCCAATTCCAAGAGGATTACTGATAATATATATGCGCTGCAAGGAAAAAAAGCTCTAGCTTATGCAGATGTCAGTGCCACACATTTGTCAGCTTACTGACAAGTAGTCCCCCTAGTTTGGGGATCAAATCTATTTGATGTTCCCAGTGCAAAATATTGCATCTGGATCTTTCATTTAGACAAGCAATGCATGAAATCACATACAGACTGGTAGTTTCCTATTGAACTTGCATCTGGGAAGACTTATTTACATTAATTATACCAACAAATATATGGAATAGATCAGAGTCATATAAACTAAGACTGATTATCTAGTTCTTAACAGGATACAGGTGGTTGAGAGATGTGTGTAACTAAAAACTTCTCCAGTACATTTGGTCAAGTATGTTCTTATACTTATTGTCATAGGTTATAGCATATAAGGTATCAACAACAACATTAATTCACTTCTAGAAATCAGTAGGTGCTAGTGGAAGAGCAATCTCAGACAGATATTACTACTAGCCCCTTAAACATATGTTTTATCTCTCAGTACAATGCAGTATAAATCTCAGAAAAAAACATAGTTCTAAATGAAGTGAAATAAACATAAATTAACTACTTAGCGTATACTTCCCCCAGGCTAGAAACTCTAGAACTCTCTGGTTTAATTTATTTTTGTGCAGTTCCACTGTAATAAAATAGAAAAGACACGTTAAAAATCACTTAACTTGAATATTATATCGGAAGAGTCACTGATGTATTTGCAGTTTTGCTATCAGGGTTTTCAAGACTATTGCTTGACATTTTTTAAAGCAATGACCACAGAAAGTAGAAGGTGTTAGAAGGCCAGCCATGAATTATTTACAGCTATATTAACTATACACTATACAATCATATATGCAGTAACATATCAAAATCCTGAAACTACTCTTTCATAATATCTATATAAATCAAAGTATGTTGTAAAGACTCAGGAGAAAATTGTATTTGCTATTGCTTCTGCTACAGGCATTGCCCAAAAGGTGTTATACAGTGGTTGTGGAGATGCTCCATACTGTGACAAATCTCCAGAGCCTCTTCCAAAGAAGAGCAGAAAAACGACATCTGCACCTATTATTTCTAGTGAGTTGTGGAAATGTGTCAGGTTTTCAGTCCATCATACTTTCATTGTTGCTGAGCTTTTCCATTTTCACAAGGACAAAATTACAAGTATTGTTCCTGGGAGCAGAGCAGAAACTGTGTTTGCAACAGGGCTGAGACAGCAGTGTGATTGTTGCTATTAAAAAGGCTTGGAGAAAATTACAAAACATAAGGTTATTAATTTGGGGACTTAGCTTTCCTAATTTTCTACCAGCCAATGCTTCCAGGAATTCTCATTAGATTTAATGCACACTAAATATAGCCACTTAACAATAATTTCCCGGTATTTATGTCTATATACATTTGGCATTCTTTAATTTTTGGTGGTGGGTCTCCTTCTTCCTTTTGACAGTCCGAATGTCTGGGTTACAGCACAGCCAGACAGAGGTTCATGAGAATGCAGTTCTTAACTAGATTTTGTGTGTCTGAAATCAGCTGGTTTTAAACTTACCCAGGGCCTTGATGTGCTGTAGCCAATAATGTGATACTAATGGCATTCTGATACTATGCTGGTGTGAGTGTGGTTTGGTGACTCATGTAGTCAAGACTTAAAGAACTTTTAAAACAATATTAAAAGTAACTGATGGTGATTTGGTCAGAAACTGAGACTCATTTTATTTTAAATATCCAAAGATGAGTATAATCAGAACACAGCTGAGATGGAGTGGGTATACATCTGTGTGAAACTGGAACTCACTCCATTCTGTTTTGCACAGATGATTTATTTTGTGAAGCTCCAATTTGAACCGCAGGTTTTATTTTGGAATTCGAGATTCACGCTGTATTGCATCTTCCATTGGGGACTACAGACTCCATTTGGTAATAAGATCTTTATACCTAACTTAATTACAGTATCTGAAAAGCTGACAAGGAATAAACATGACTAATGATACTGATTATCTCTCAACTGCTGACCTATCCAGCAATCTCTCTGCATAGAACCATGCAGGGTGATCACAATTGATGATGTTTACATGTCTGACATTAGAAATAACTATTGCAGCAAATCACACTCGTATTTGTGCAATACTTTGAAATTGAGGTAAAAACTGAAAATAAAATAGCTATGTTCAATTTAATCTGAATTTCAGGGCCAATTTCTGGCAAATTTCTCATTTTCAGAATAAGTGAAACATTTCGTTCTTTCTGAAGACCTACAGGGATGCAAATCCTCTTTTCAGAGATGTCCTGTTCCTGGCAATATCTTTGTTGTATAACTTTACCAAACAAAGCTCAACAAGAGGGAAAGCAAACCAATTCAAGTTGTTCAATTTAATTTGTTTTCAAATTTGCATCTATTGCCAGCCACTGTGACTGTCAGATGGAGAGTTGCAGGTACTTCAGAACACCAGCTTAGCAATCTTTCCTTGTTTTGAGAGACATGAAGTTTATTCCTCCAATCTGGTTCTATTTAATCTAAGCAGAATTTGTCTCCAGTGAGTAACGGATGTTTTGAATTTCTTGTAATTAAAGTCAGTGTGTTTAAGCATATATTATACACTTAATTTATATTTAGACTGAAAGCTTCAGTTGCCTGTAAAGTGACAACACAGAATCTAGGTTTGAATAGCTGAATCATGATTCATTTCAATCTATTTTTCAGTTCTTTTCCCAGCTGACCTATCTTACACCTCTTGATTCTTAACAAATTCAGCAGGGTTTTTCTCTCATTCATGTATACATCACTTATACATATATATAAAAATACACTTATATGTGTATATATATGCGTATATATGTATTCTAAATCCAAATTGAAAATCCATGTACACTATATAAAATATTTAGAAGGGCTTATAAATTTAGCAAAAACAAGGCCTTGTCACTTTCTGTCCTTACTGTAGACTGTCACAGCCAGTGCTCTAAAAAATTTCTTCTCCAGAACAAAGCAGCTCTCCCAGTATCATATGCTAAATAACGTCTACAAGACAATTACATTAGAAACTGGTCACATACCTTAACATCAGGGATACTCTTCTGTTATTGACCATGCTTCAAACATCAACCAGTGAGGATACTCGGGAGACAAGGAATGATTCAAATACAAATAGTTTTCATTCACTGCTGTTAAAGGTGTACTCCTTCACGCCAAAGACGTACACCAGCCTTAAGCTAACTTCATGTACATATAAGAAAATTCAAAGAACAATTTCTATACAGTAAATGACTCAAAGACTTAAGCCCCCAAAAGGTTGCTGGATGTTTGCCAAAACTTCAGCATGATATTTTTAATTGCTTCTCATGAACCATCTAATTTGTTACGAAGAGTGACTCATGTGCCTACACATAAGTGACTAGTGCTATTTTCGGTAGTCTACTGAGACATCTTCATGACAAGGGCAGCTATAACACAATGTTCAAGAGAACTGTGCCTTTCTGAAAATGTAGCTTATAAGACCAGACAGGATAACTAGGACATCTAAAATGCCACTAGACAGGTATGTTTAAGCAATGGAATACCACCTACAAAGCCTGTAAAACTTACAGTTTTCCTTTGGAAATTAAAGGTTGTACAGAAAGACTTCCTTAATTCATCACTCAACTTTCAGTGGTTTATTATAGAAGACCTTGGATTCAAAAATTTCAAATATGAATTACATGTTCTTTCAGCACTGAATATACAACATGAAAAGTGTTTATAGCAGGAAACACTTTATTTCAACCCCTAAAGTAGCCACTAAGAAAAGAAGGGAAAAAACCATCCTTCAGCAACATATGTTAATCTCTCGCCTTTGTTCTGGCAACAAGTCAGCATCTAACAGTTAAGTACAGCAGAACAGAACTGAGCAGCTAAAAGGTGAAACTTCTTAAACTCTGGTAAAAGACAACTATGTTCCAAAGAGTAGATGTCCAACATATCTTGGCATGTTCAAAATGATCTTCACATGCCTGTATATGAAGGGATAGTGTATACAGATGTGTAAATATTTCTAAAAGACTCATCAAAATCTGTTATGTGCATCAAAGGATACACATGAACAGAACGCAATTACCTATGCAGAGACTTTTACAGACTGATTTTTGCACAGGTGCAAAGATGCATAGAGGATATGTGAGCACGGGGGTGAGGGCAGGGGGGGACAACAGGAACATAATTTCCTAAAATGTTCCCTAAAAATTCAAAGAAAAGAAGGGGGGGGGGGGGGGTAGAATGGGTTACACTACACTGCACTACACTAGCTGATTAAATGCTGATGCAGATATTTCTACTGTAAATGGTTAGTTCTGTCCACACAGAATTTTAAAGTCTTCTCATTAAACAATGAGTCTCAAATTATCTACGAAATGGTCTGGCTTTTCTTTTTCATCATCATCATAAAAAGTCACATTATCACAGAGAAACGAAAGGCACAGATGTTGCCCTGTGCTTTTATGTTTGTAACATTAAGGGCTTTCCCTTTACAGCCCTGAAACATTTCACTTGTAGCACTGAAGTCTGCTTTTGACTTTGTAGTCTTTCACTGACATACCCCAAGGCTGCTGTGGCAATACTTTTACCTTGTACTCCCAAATGCTCTTGTCCTCATGGTCTTGTGTCATCCAATTGCAAGACTTTGATATGTCTCTGATGTCGGGTTTCTCATGAGAATGGATTATGGCTGATGTTTAAGTCACCATTTCTCTGCCCACCCCTCTTTCACTTCTCACTTTGTAGCTTACGGTGTATAACTTTATGGTCTGGAATATATAGAGCTTAGTAGATAAAATTAGTAGAAAATTATTATTTAAATAGCCCAGAAACAATATCCAGAAATACACATGCACAGAACTCCACAACCAGTTAAATGAGTGCAACACGTGCACCTGATCAATGCGCTGCAGTCAGCACCATCAGCACTAATGCGTAAAAGAAACCAGCAAGGAGACCAAGTTAGTCTTGCTGTAACAGTATAGTCATCATGGGAAGTGTTCAGGGGAATATCTGTGGCACTGGAGAAAATGATGGGAAGAGGAGTCTTGCCTGGAGATGTCCCAGTCTCTTCTTTTCTGGTTGGCAACTGGTGTAGCTTTCTCTTGCTTTGTCATAATATTTTTATAATTTTTTTTATAATTTTCAAAGAAAGATTTTTTTTTTTTTTTTTTTAATCAGGAGTATGTTGTATTGGGTTTCTGTGGCAACATTTTGGGAGCAGGAGGGCTACAGGGGTGGCCTCTGTGAGAAGCTGCTAGAAGCTTCTCCTATGTCCAATAATGCCAATGCCAGTCAGCTCCAAGACAGACCCGTCTCTGGCCAAGGCCAAGCCAACCAGCGATGGTGGTAGAGCCTATGTGATAACATATTAAGAAGGGGAAAAAATAAACCTGCACAACTGCAGCTGCAGAGAAGAGTGAGAATAGGTGAGAGGAATGACTGTGCAGACACCCAGGTCAGTGAAGAAGGGAAAGGAGGTGGTCCAGGCACCAGAGCAGAGATCCCCCTGCAGCCCATGGTGAAGACCGTGGTGAGGCAGGCTGTCCCCCTACAGCCCATAGAGATTAACAGTGGAGCAGATATCCACCTGCAACCCGAGGAGGACCCCACGCCAGAGCAGGTGGATGCCCAAAGAAAGCTGTGACCCCGTGGGAAGCCCATGCTGGAGCCGGCTCCTGGCAGGACCTGTGGCCCTGTGGAAAGAGGAGCCCATACTGGAGGAGGTTTGCTGGCAGGACTTGTGACCTCATGGTGGACTCACGCTGGAGCAGTCTGCTCCTGAAGGACCGCACTCTGTGGAAGGGACCCACGCTGGAGCAGTTCGTGAAGAACTGGAGCCTGTGGGAAGGGTTCTCATTGGAGAAGTTGGTGGAGGACTGTCTCCCATGGGAGGGACCTCATGCTGGAGCAGGGAAAGAGTGTGAGGAGTCCTCTCCTTGAGGAGAAAGAGGTAGCAGAAACAACATGTGATGAACTGACCACAACTCCCATTCCCCATCCCTCTGTGCCGCTCATGGGGAGGAGGTAGAGAAAATCGGGAGCGAAGTTCAGCCCAGGAAGAAGGGAGGGGTGGGGGAAGGTGTTTTAAGATTTAGGTTTTATTTCTCATTATCTTACTCTGATTCAACTGGTAATAAATTAAACTGATTCTCTCCAAGTCGAGTCTGTTTCGTCAATGACAGTAATTGGTGAGTGATCTTTCCCTGTCCTTATCTCAACCCACGAGCTTTTCCTTGTATTTTCTCTCCTTTGTCCAACTGACAAAGGGAGTGATAGAGCAGCTTTGGTGGGCACCTGGCATCTGGCCAGGGTCAGCCCACCTCATGTGTATACCATTAGCTATAGACCTCACAGTAAGCCTGTCTGCTCAGCCTTTGAACAACACAGAGAATACTCCAGATTTTATGAAGACTTCTATAAAAATCAGTAGGCATGCATGTAGCATTCCTGATATGCCTGCTATTTTTGCCAATGGTTGGGTAATCTCAAGCATGAATGATGGAAAGAACATTAAGGATGATACTCATTATAATAGTGAAACAGTTTAAGAATATGTGGCCCAGCCAGAAGGAAAGTAATGAAAAATTCAATATTAACTATAATTTTATATTCTCTGAAAAAAATAAATATTTGAATTGACAGAGGGAACACTTTGGTTAAAAAGTCCTCAGGCGTTTGTTATTACTTCAACAACTGACCCATATTTTCAGATTCTATGTAGTAGAGATCCCAAAAGAACATATCTAAAGCTGATCTAACTGAACCTGTTCAAATATCATCAATATTTCCCAGCAGAAGATGATAAGAATTAGGGATCTTTTGGTAATCTGTCAGGAAACTAAAGCTTTCTTTAGAGAAATACAGAAACTCAACCAAAGAAGTAACATCCTAACAGGTTTATCACATGTCTCAAATAATTCAAAATGATCAATATTTTTTAGATAAAAAATTTGAGGAAACATAGAAGTGCAAACAAACACTGCAGCCAAACATCAGAAAGTGCTTTCAACTTAACTATCTACATCTGACAATGTAAAAACTTGTAGCTGAATTTTGTCTTCATATGGAAGGAAATGTAGCAGTTCAATAATTCCGTTAATTGCCTTCCATACATATGACAAAATTTAGCCCTCTTCTATCCCATGTGAGAAAGCTCTTGACAGAGACCAGCAAGTGCTCCATATTAACCTCTGTCTCTTTGCAAAGAAACTTGAATTAACATCAGCTGAATAAAATTTACAGGAATTACAAATATTCTGGTACCTAAAAATTCCTTTTGTCATTTTTGCCCTTTTTATAAATTGGGCTCAAAGAGTTAATTGTGATGAAATAAACATTAGCGCAATGCCTAAGGTTACAATTTTTTACCTGGCTACGGAGTGTTGGCAGCATAGATGCTGAACCCAAACTGTAGAATTACTCATTAGGAAATATGCAATAGCTGTGGCAAGATTTACTACAAATATGCTTGAAGTGTTTTTAAAAATTAATATTATGCTGCTATGCTTGGCTTAATTAGCTTTCTTCTTCATTTACAAAGCATATCTGTCTGGTTTATGAACTTAGTCTCTATTCCCCATTCTTGAAAACCTGTTTAATTAAAGTTTTAACTACTGCATAAGCTTTAGAAACAGTACAATGACTTTTATTACTAGAAATCTAAATCCTTCTTTTAAATATGATCATACCTACATATACGATATCAGAAATATGACAAGACATGCCCCATAATACTCCTGAATAGACACACAATACTGCTACATTTAATTATACATGCCATCCATTTCGACTATGTTGCATGTAGGCAATTTTGGCTTTTTTGTTGCACAAGATAGTTGCACTAGCAGTGGAACTGTGATTAATGTAGCCAATCACCAAGTCAGTCCCCTGATATCCATTAAAGGTCACCTTTCTTTTTTAGGTACGTACCTATTTCTAATCTGTTCATTGATTTCCTCATGCATTATTCTATTCTATCCCTTTTAGAAGTCCATCACTTATTAGACTCCCACCTCTACTAGTAGGGCACTATGCTTTGGTTTTCAATTATAGCAAATCCTATCAGTACCTTTTTCAGCATTTGTCACTTGTTCCACTTCATGCTATAATAAATTATTAAACCACTGAATCATAGAATCATAGAATGGTTTGGGCTTGAGGGGACCTTGTACATCATCTAATTCCAACCCCCCTGCCATGGGCAGCGACATCTTCCACTAGACCAGGTTGCTCAAAGCCCCATGCAACTTGGCCTTGAATATCCTAAACAGTAATTTATTTTTGCTATATATACAAAATTGAAACCTAGTCATTAGAAATGCTCTCTGGGACATACCTGAAGTTCTAGAAATACATGACATACAGTTTATCATAATATATTTTTGGCTGCATATTAAAAAGCTTGTGGCATAATGGTCAGCAAGCAGAAATTATTTGTGCAATCACTGCCAACAGACTACAGTAAAGCAGAAAATATTTTTGGCTCCCCTATGCACAGATGCTGGAGACCCCACTTAATGACTTGTTACCCATTATACACTACAGTTTCATCACACAATTTACTTCACAGAAGCAGAATGTCAACAATAGTCAGTTCTACAATAATGAAAAAAGATAATAGTCATTTTCCCTCCTATTCTCATTTGAATCTCATAACCACTGGGGTGATCAATTTCAAAACCTTATTAGTTCTGCTACTGTGAACTATTCAGGCCTTCATTTCAAGATCAGTTTGCAGTGCAAAACTATGGAGGCAATCTTTTTAAATGAGCAATTTACAATTAATATTTCTGCCAACGTATATTTGCAAGCTTTACACAATAGCAAATACAATAATTTCAAAATTTTCAAATTAAAATATGGACAGTTATTGCTTACGGGTGACAAACAGTGCTATAAAATATGCACTGGCATTAAAGAACTTTGTCAGGCTGTAAATCTGATGAGGAAAAGCAGCAAACAAATAGGAAGCTTTACACTATTTTTCCAAATTTAAGAAAAAAAAAAAGAGATAAAGTATCATCCCTTCATCTTGTGTAGAATTCTGTATCCATTACTCCACAAGCAAAAATATGAAATGTATAAAATCAACTATAAATCTTTGAAGAGGTGACATTTTTTGTATTATCTACATATATTCTTATTCCAAAAAATGTTTTAACCAGATTTGTATTTAGACTTAATTGGCCTATTTCCCTTAAAATTAACAGAGCTAAGATGGTTCATACCAGCTGAGACTCTGATCCCATGAGCGTATGTTCAGATGATCACAAATGGCAGTGTCAGTGTATTTTAAGAAGTTACTGTGCTTCAGCTGGAGTTGGTAAGTAGACATGTGGTACCTGTCAGCTCATTGCAATGCCAAGTACATGGTGTTCATTTAAGCTGCCTTCAGCAGTTCCAAAAGGGAGCCCAGGTAAAAGCATTGGAAAGATGAGCATTTAAGAACACTTTCGAGGTGAGCTATGCTTTTTTACTTATACAGCATCAAAAGTGATGTAACTGCTGTTGTTTCCCTACACATGATTACAGATGGAAATTAATCTCCATTAGACTGGAGTAGGATCATGAACATGGTCAGCTTAAATGAATCACATGAGGGAGCAGTATATCCAGTTGTGGGGGATTGAAGGAAGGAGAGAAGAGTGTGTGTGTGTGTATGTAGAAATGTAAGGAGAACAGAGAAGAAATAACTTTAAAAACCACCAACTCAGTCACTTGCAGTTACCTGACCATTACTTGAAATGAACCGAAAGTCTGCTTAATTCTTCATTCAAAGGAGACAAAGGAATTCAGTAAAAAAAACCCAACTCATCATTTGGGACTCTGAAGCCAGGATAATGATGCAGATAATGAAACAACTCCATACTGAGTCTAGTTCACAAGATAGTTTTCTACTCGTTATTGGCAGGTGTATACAACTCTTTCATGGTGTCACTGGCTGAGCTCAGCACCCTAGATATATTCAAGTAAGATAGAAAGTAGACTTCTGCACTGCTGAAAAATGAAATAACCAGTAAGATTTATTTACATTATTCAGAGTAGACTCTTCTGTTTCCGCATGTTTTCCTTCAGTTTGCAAACATAATGATATGCCTGATCCTAGTACTGCTCAAGTTAATAAAAATTGTCCTTTCGATTTACAGGAAGAAAGTGCACAGAATTGTCAGGTTCTGAATGTTGTTTGCCTTCCAGTACATCTAGAAAAATCTGCTGCTGACAAACACAAGAACTTATTGTTCATTTTCTGAGATGAGGAACCCAGGGAGTTCAATTAATGGCTGTTCTACAGACTTCTTATATAAGCACAAGCCAACAACACCATCTTTCATCCTGATTTCCTCGTCTATAAAATGGGTTTAATACTATTTCCTTTCCCTCTACCCCCCATCTTTGTTCTTGTCATACTGAGCTTTTAATGCGATACATATAGATGAGCAGCAGAGTTGACATGGAGCTCAACTTCCATCCAGAAACTACTTAAGCAGCCATCTAAGTCCTAAGCTGCTCAGGGCAAAGACTGTTTTTACTAAACACATCCTTTATTCCGATTCCTAAGTATGGATTTCAGTGTCAAATTTCAGACCACCAATGACATTTGTATCCATAGCTTAGAAAGCAAAAAGGAAATAATTTGTGAAAATTTAAATACATGAAAGCATTTTATTAACTATTGTATTTTTTAAATGTCAGTGCATTTTGCTTACATTTTTTAAAATCTTCATAAAGACAACCTATTTAGCTTCCCATTGAGATGATTATACTTGTATGCATGTCTTTTCTAACCATCTGATGTCTTGGCAGAAAATCAGCTTTCAGTGAAATAGAAATCAAATGTGTTTCTTTAAAGAAAAATGCCTACAAAAGACATTATCTCTTAAATGAGATGAATACACTGCATTTGTTTAAGCTTCTAAAAAAGATAACATTCCTCTAAATGAGGCGTAATGCATTTGAAAATTAGTATCAGATATCATAGAATCATAGGATAGTTCAGGTTGGAAGGGCCCTCAGGAGGTCTCTAGTCCAAACTCCTGCTCAAACCAGGGTTAGCTACATGATCAAGTGAGGTTGTTGAGGGATTTACCCAGTCAGGTCTTGAACATTTCCAAGGATGGAAACCACAGCTTCTCTGGCAACAGCCCCACAGCCTAACCATCCTCATGGAGAAAATTCTTCTTCTATCTGGTCTGAACCTCTCTTGTTTCAAGTTATGCCCACTGCACCACTATGCCTGGCTCCACCTTCTTGCTAACCTCCCCGCAGGTACTGGGGGCTTGCTGTTAGGTGACCTCAAAGCCTCTCCAGGCTGAACAAGTCCCATTTCCCCAGCCTCTCCTGACAGGGCAAGTGCTGCAGCCCCTGACCAGCTTAAGAGCTTGGGGCCCTCTGCTGAACTTGATCCAGGTTATCAATGTCTTTCCTGTCCAAAACTGGACACAGATGTCTATGTGTGGTCTATGACACAATGGTATATTTTTCTTTTCCTAAAACATCTTTTCTGTGTATCACAGCCCTGTTCATAATGTTTGTGTTTAAAACCTGTCAAAAGGCCTCAACATCCTAGAAAATCTTTTCATAGAAAACAAAGACCTGGCTCTTAGTGGTATTATCCATTCTTACATTGGTCTCTACTTGGCATCAAGCACCTGGAAGCCAGTCAGAAGTCAACTGGTGACCTTAGCTCTGCTAGATATTTGCACTGCAGAGAACTTCAGAGCTGAGCAACAGTGGGATAAAACAGTAAAATTACATGCTCTCAGGTGCTGGTGTAAGCACAGCCCAGACAGGCCATGATACTTCAACAGTACTTTTCCCAACTCCTCTCCCACATTTCTGTACTCCATCCTTTTAGTTTTCAATGATAAAGACATAAAGTGCTTGTCTGTCTCTTTTCTCTTAATTCTATAATGCACATTAGCACAAGATAGAATGGAACTTCACACTGCTACAGCTAATGATGGCAATAAGTGTCTGCAGATGCACTTCCTGCATATACTGGAGTATACTTCACAATAACCATGGGCTGCATAACTACAGGGATTTATCGAAAGCCATGAGAAATGTTACTCCAAGGTGCCTACAGAGCATTTCAAAAACCTTCCCACAGTTTATTACTCTGGCAGATTAAAATAGGCTTTGAACACGACTGAGACTCATTATGCACAGTGCTCACAGATATGCCACCTTAAAAGAGAGGATGCTTTTTGCATTTTAGAGTGCTGCCTCTCTAATTAAACAAAAAAAAAAAAAAAAAAAAGAAGATATAATTAAAAAACAACCCTTTCTCTTTCCTGTAGATGTAGCTGTCATTTGTGTCTTGGTTCAGATGCACACTAACAGCGAGTAGCTGAGTACTTATTGCAATTGCATACTTAATTTTTAGTACTTTTGGGTTTAGTCTGAAGAGTAACTCTGTGAAAACTAGTGTTATTGACGGTCTCTCTTCTATTGTCTCAGTGTTGTCCAAATCAAACCTCTCACTTCAGAGGTAATAGGATATGTTGTCTTTTTTCTGTAAACTAACACTGCAAATTCTGTACAATCTCAGAGAATCATATTACTTTGTCTTTTTTCCTTTAATATTAAGGGTTCCAGAGGTCACACTGGGTCTATATTGTAACTCCATTGTTTGCAGTGAATTTTGACAAATGAAACAACTGAAATATCAGAGAAATCTTTTAGCAATCTTACTGCTGCTATCTGTACTCTTAAGAAGAAAATATGTCTTTAAATGTTATGGATATTAAAGGAATTAAGACCTTACTGCATGGAGCAATGAGTAATTACTGCTATAATATTAACACTCACACTTTCCAATGTGGAAAAAAAAAGATAAAAAATTAGTCTGGAAAACTATGTCTTCTTATTTTTTGCATTTTCATATTTTTTGCCCTTGTGAAAAACTATTTTATCCTGTATTTTCTGAAATAAAAAGATAGCACATTTGTACTTTTTTTTTCCCCTGAAATTCAACTTTCTGTTCTTATTCTTTCTGTCTTTTCATGCACCGTCCTCAAATATCAGGTAACTAAGATCTAATGAAGAGCAAAAGCATTTCTCCATATTTTATGAGTATGAAGAATGCCTGAGTTTAGAAATCCAGCTTTGCAGACCTTCATTACTGGGCCTAAAGACCTACAGAACCTTAGAAATTCATTATGGATACAGAGAGTCTCCATCACTGTTTTTTTCATATTGTTTTTATAGCTTAAAGACACTGTACCAATATACATTTGCTTCATTTGCATTTACAGAAATGGAGTCCAGTCATGCAAGGACTCTGCATAGGGAAACTGAATCAAAATCAATGGAAACTCCATTTAGGAGACTTGCAAGGATCAATGCTGAAGAGTCATGACAGAGCAGTATAGCTGGAACTTAACGAAAGCTTTCATTGGCTTAAAAAAAATCCCATCAGTACCTAACAATAAGTAGTACATAACTGCATAAATCCTATGAGACATGCATTCTATGCACATGGCCACAAACTAAAAATATTTTGGAAGATGAAGAGTTTTTCATCTAAGGGGTAGTTTGACTGCTATTACATCCTTTAGATACATAAAGTACAAAGACAGAACAATCTGAGGACTGCAATTAGTTAGGTAAAAGGAAAGACGTTCTAAAATTTGTAATCTCTGAGGACAGTGTTGTGTCTCTGTAAAGTACAATCAGTTCTCATTTCTGTTGATCCCAGTAGCACCCTTGTCAATGTGGATCCCCGCACTCACAGACCTATACTCACAACCCAGACAATTCAATGGACATTGAGGAAGAAGGGAATAGGATACAGCCATAAACATAGCCTGTGTATGATGATCAACTGTGATTCCTAGTCTTTTGATGTCTTTTACTGATATTCCATTTTTCTAGTCTAACTTTGAGCCATTGCAAACTGTACCTTATCACATCACTAGTACCTCAGAACAGTTACCAGAAGCCTTGGGAGGGGGAGGGGCGGAGAGGGAGAGAACAAGACGACTCTTGCTACAGCACTAGTGAATGTAAAATTATTTCTGTGTGATTGAATGGCAAAGGTCTGGATGCAATTTCTGCCAGGTAGTTGCCCTGAAGATGTTACGTATAGAGACATTCTTGTGCCACAACACTAGCAAGTTCAGAATTTTTCTGAAGGCTACTCTGCTTCCTAGAGGCAGGCAGTAATTTTGTGGTATAATCTAATACAACTTGCTATCAAGTAGTAGAGTCTCTGAGTGAACAAGTAGTAGAGTCTCTGAGTGAAGACAGCTGTTTTGTTGGAGAACCATCCTTGGTCCTTCAGTGAAAATAAATTGCAGACACAATTATCTGATGCAATTGAGCTAGTTCAGCAGAAAAAAAAAAAAAAAAAAAAAAAAA
>VZTL01008039.1:0-14507 GCA_013400535.1 Scopus umbretta
GCATGCTCGACCCTTCCCTTGCATCCCGTCTTCAGCTGTGCCTCATCCCCAGCCTGGCCCAGTTTCCAAGAGTTTCATGCACACTTTTGTTTTAACCTATGCGAAGAGGGGGAAAAAAACAAACAAACAAACAAAAAAACAACCACCAAACAACCACCACACTACATGGTGGCCTCCAGCTGAATTAACCCAAATTGATGCAAACCATAATTCAAAGTGAGTTAAAGACATGCACTCTCATTTTTTTTAAAATTTGCCTAAACCAGTTTAAAGACTTAAATCCTCATCCTGTCCAGGCTCTTCTGCAAATTGAAGGTTTTGCTGCACAGGGGGCTGCACTTCCACCACCCTGGACCAATGCCACCCCCTGGAGCCGCCCAGTCCAGCAAAGCAAGCATCCCTGGGAGCTGCAGGGGCACCCACAACTGTCTTTCCCAGGGATTAACGCCAGCCCCGCTGCATCTGCTTGAAATCATACCCAAATCACTAGCTCAGCCTGCGTTCACAGAGGGTAAGGACCAGCTCTCAGAGACACGGAGATTCCTCTCTGGCAACAGCTGTGTTAAACACTGACCACCTTGCATGCAGGTGTATTGGGTTCATGTGGAGAGGTTTTGGTAGCGCGGGGGGGCGGCTACAGTGCTGGCTTCTGTGAGAAGCTACTAGAAGCTTCCTTTATGTCCGATAGAGCCAATGCCAGCCAGCTCCAAGACAGACTCACTGCTGGCCAAGGCCAAGCCAATCAGCAACCATGGTAGTGCATCTGGGATAACATATTTAAGAAGGGCTGGGGGCAGGGGGAAACAACGGGACACAANTATTCCCCTGTACTGCTCAGGGGAGGAGGTAGAGAAAATCAGGAGTTAAGTTGAGCCGGGGAAGAAGGGAGGGGTGGGGGGAAGGTGTTTTAAGATTTGGATTTATTTCTCATTACCCTACTCAGTTTTGATTGGTAACAAATTAAACTGATTTTCCCCAAGTCACGCTGTTTTGTCATGATGCTAATTGCTGAGTGATCTCTCCCTGTCCTTATCTCAACCCATGAGCTTTTAATTATATTTTCTCTTCCCTGTCCAGTTGAGAAGGAGAGTGACAGAGCGGCTCTGGTGGGCACTTGGCATCCGGCCAGGGTCAACCCACCACAGCAGGACAGCTTGGTCACCAGGCAGCAGGCTGCCAGCCTGGGGACGATGCCCTGCACACACAAGGCAGAAGTGCCCACTTGCCTTCTCACTACCTTTAATCTGAACTTCTTGTCCTATCCCCACCAGCACTGCAAACAACACCTCCTACCACCACCAAGCCAAATAAAACTGTGACTTCATCACAGCTTCCTTCACCTAAATTGTCTCGGGAGACCCTGCTGCTGCCTTCCAGCGGGTGCCGCATCCTCTGAGCACAGCTGCGTAGCCCCCGCTTCCTTCCTCTCTGCAGACCTCTGGTTTGCATCCACTGCTCCAAGCCCAGTGCAGTTTTAACCTCAACCATTCCTCCACCAATACTGGTTCCACAGTGTGGATGTTGAGACAAGCAAAACCAGTAAGCGACCAATACCCTTCCCTGGGGCCTCCTCTCTGGTGCTTCCACACACAGCAAGAAGCTTCCAGAGGCTCTGCAGGGTCAGTGGCAACGATTAAGACCAGGGGCTGAGCAGTCCTGGGGACAACAGGCAGGGCAGGAATCATCATCAGCCCAGGCCCAAACCCAGGGATGGGCAGCAGCAGCATCGCCACTCTCAGCTCCAGGATCAGAAACTTCCCAGACATCAGGCAGAGGCATATTTGCACCCAAGCCCCCTTGTCCACAGCACCCAACAAACGTGGGACAGCATCAGCATTCTGGGGAGGTAACACACAGCCAGCCAGGGAGGGAAAACACCTGCAACATCTGCAAAAACCCTGCAATATTTTGGAAAGAGATACTCTGAATCCTTCCATTATACTTTTCTGTGAAGCATAGCAAAAAGGTGCTTAAGACAATTTTATTTCAAGCTTTTTGAAGGACCTGATTGCCCAGCCTGCTCCAGCAGGTTTCTAGGCAGAGACACTCCCCAGTGCCATCCCCAGCAAGCAGGCTGGTAGCACGTTCCTGAGGCTTCCTCTGACCCTCTGGACAATTAAAGCAAATACATTTTGAACAAAATTAGCCCTTCACTTTCTGGCTCATCTGGTAGCTTTTACCAGGCCTGCTTTCCCAGACCAGAGCTCATCCATCAATGAAAGCATCACCATTGATTTTGAAGGGCTTTGGCTCAGTGTGTGAATTTTAACATACATCTGCCCTCTCACACAGGCCAGCACTGCAGGCCAAAATTGTTCTTCAGACAGAGCTTTTATCCTCAAAACACTTCCCAAGCTTCAGCCAGGCTGCTCTCTTTGAGCCGGCAAAAATTTATTCTCAAGAAGATGCATTCCCACATCTACCCATTGCCTAATCTTGCTTTGCTGCTGTTGGTTTGGGAGCCGTATGCACGGGGCAGCTGCACTGCGCAGCCCAACAAGCAGGGCTGAGCGTGCCGAGAGCCGGATGCTCTGCAAGAACAGCGGAGTTATCGACATGCATTTGGGATGCTCCTTAATAGTAGAAGGGGGCCAGTTTCAGTCAACCCAATACAAGATAGCCCATGAACCACAGGATCATGGCACACTATTTGTTGCTTTTTTTTTTAACTTTTAGGTTTTACAAGCTTTAACAGCTTTATTTTCCTCTTAATTGGTGCAATTGTTTTTAACCCTGCTCCTGGAGCCACGTTGCTATGGTTACCCCGCACAAGCCTCAGCAAGTGAGGTGTATTTTTAGAATTGCCAAAATACACGTCTCTAACAGAGCTGTTCTGTACAGAGCTCTCCTTGTTCTGTGACACAGGAATTAAGGGCATTCAATGGAATTAAAATGTGGGAAATTCAAAACAGATTAAAGGAGAGGCCCATGGTGCAGCCAAAGCACAGATCGAGCCCCCATGATCCAGGATGCTGCAGTGGGGGATGTGGGTTTCCCCCACTGCCTGGAGGCAGGTCTAGGGCACAGCTGAGGCTACGGTCTCACCAGGACCACAGGACATGGCGGGACAGCTGAGATGACCAAGTGTTGCAATGGATGGACATGGGCTCTGTGAGACAGTGAGGAAGAGGAGTTGCTTGGAGTGCATGGGGCTGTGCCTTAGGACAGCTGATGAGCCAATCGAGAGCTTAAGGCTGAGGGTTGGGGGAGAGATCAACATAGGCAACATTGTGGTGGGTGTTTGCAACAGACCACCGGATCAGGATAAAGTAGATGAGACCATCAGACAACTGCAAGAAGCCTTGTGTTTGCAAATCCTGGTCCTCACAGGGGACCTGAACCACCCCAACATCTGCTGGAGGAACAACACAGCATGGTTCAAGCAAGCCAGGTGGTTTCTGGAGAGCACTGATGACAGCTTCCTGACACAGGAGAGCAAGGGGCCAATGAAAGAAGACACTCTGCTGCGCCTAGTACTTACAAATGAGTGAGAACTGGTCAGGGATGTGAAGGTCATGAGTAGCCTTGGCTGCAGTGGCCATGGCATGGTAGATTTCAGGATTCCAAGAGAGGTGAACAAGACAACTAGCCTGCAGACCACAGCACTGAACTCCAGGAGAGTAGACACTGGCCTGTTCAGTGACTGGCTTGGAGAAATCCCATGGGACACAGCCTTGGGGAGAACAGGAGTCCAGGAGACCCAGTTGACTGTCAAGGATCGTGTCCTCCAAGCTCAAGGACAGTCCATCTCCACTTCCTGGAAACCAAGCAGTGGTGGCAAGGGAGCTGCACAGATGAGCAAGGAGCTCCTCACTTATCTCAGACATTAAAAGGAAATAAACAAAGGGTGGGAGCAAGGGCAGGAGACCCAGGAGGAATATGAAGTCACTGAGTCTGTCCCAGAGGGTTGTGCTGCCATTCAAAAGAATCTTGACAGGCTGGAGAACTGGGCCAACAGGAATTTCACAAAGTTCATCAAGGAGAAACATCAAGTCCTGCAGCTGCCCCTTCCCTGCACCCACAACAGTGCTTCTGAGCCCAGGGACCAGACCACCAAAAAGTGATTTTACAACACCAGCATGTAGCTTTTTGTCTGTTCAGCTCTTTGAATCATGTCGCCACAGGAGGAAAAAAAACAGCGTGAACGTATGGGAAGGAGCAGGATGGCCAACACAGATGGCAGCTCAGCTATCACAGCCTCAGCCTGTCAGGAGCTTTCACAACACAGACAAACAGCAGCAGAGGGGCAGGTCCACACAACAGCCGAAGCTCTGAAGCTAGACTTCCATCCTACAGACACGGCACCAGCTGCACAAGCATTTCTTCACCCTGGTTCTTAATTAGGGAAGAGACGATTAGATCGTCATCTCCAGCACCTCATGCAGGTGGTGCTGGGAGCACACCCAGCAAGCCTCATGTGTACTCTGGACAAGTGACCCTTTACTGTTTATGACCAGTTAGACAGGCAAACGCTAAGGTGCAAAGATCACAGCTCACAAACTGCCTAAGTTCCAATAACCCTGGCACTCCTCCAAGAGAGAGACACCACACAACATCAGTTTCTCCATTTCAGGGGAAAAACTACATCTGAACTGAGCCAGAAGAAAATACTAGGAAGGAAAGCAAAAGAACAGCAAGAATTAGCAATGTTTTAGCTAAAGTCAGCAAGTGGATTAAGGGGAGGGAAAGCTGGGAGTTCCAGCATGAACTCATCCTTTTGCAGAAAGTCTCTCTTCAATATAAGCTGCTGAGCTGCATGCATTCAAAGAGCCCGACTCAGGTTCTTGTGAGGATCCATCAAGTAAACAGGAGAGCACAACAAAATGGAGGCCACAGAGCCTGCAAGAGCTGTTGCCTGCACCAACTCTGCGGTGCTGCAGCTCTGCTCTCCCTCTATCGCACTCTCAGGGAGCTGCCAGGCAGATGCTGGAGAAGAACCACTTACCTCCAGCAAATGTGGGATGGTCAGGTTCGGTCTGACTTCTGATCAGAAGCTACTACACTCTGACTCAATTTACAGGTACAGGTCTACTGAGAGAGACCAAGGGCACAGTAGGTCCTGCAAGCCTACCCGGTGTTCCCCTTAGCAAGGCACAGCAGAAGGTGCCTGCTGCTGCCCATCATGACAGCTCTTCTCTTGCTGTGCAGCAGCTGGATATGCAGAAGGCACATGCATGACCATCACACCTGTAAGGAAAAGCATGGCCTGCTGAAAATCATTTCTCCTGAGCCAAGTCACCACCACAGCAGTGGCTGTCAGTACACTGTCCTCTCAAGCTGCATTCAGCCTTGCCCATCCATCCTGGTTGCCACAGGTTACCTTTTCAGGAACACACCACTGACATCAGAAAAAAAAACTGAAGAAATTATACCAGAGGTGCACATACCTAGGAGGACATTTTCTGTTTTAGAGAGTGGATGTATTTGACAGTTCCTGGGGTCTTGACAATTTACATAGACTAAAGAAAGGAAGAGTTCAGAGGGACACCTAGAATCCTGCATGTCAAATGGGATTGTAAAAATGAAGACAACAGCAGCAGAGTCCAAAGACGTTTCTGCTGCTAATGCTTCTCTCAACACCCTTATGGACAGCTCTTTACAGAGGAGTCACACTACAGACCATGATCATTCCTGGCTGAGGCTGGGTTCTGCCAACATCACTCCAGGGGCACTAAGCATCTGGAAAGGTACCTTCCCAAAATAATCTGCACAATTCATTTCAGAGTCTGAGAAGTCTGCCAGCAGCTATACTCGTGCTGTCCCGTCTCCTTCATAAGGACATGAGTACATAGAGCACTCTAGCTACTAAAACTGATGAGAGCAAAACAAACTAATTTTGTTACAAGACAATGACCTGACCTCATTAACAATGTAACTCGCTAACAATATATTTCTCTTACACAGTGATGTCTTTCATCAGATCTCAAGCTGTTTATATTATAAAGAAGCTCAGTACATTCCTACAAACCCATTTTGCATAGACGGCAAACCAAGCCAACATCCGCATATGCAGAGCGCTGCTCCCTGGGAAGGAATCTGCATCTGATGCTACAAGTGAGTATGAAGAAACATCACCCAGCCCTGCCAGAAACAATAGCCTGAGATGCCGGTGCGCAGAGCAGCCTTCCCCGTACCTCTTCAAAGCAGGCGCCAGGACAAGTGGGTATGCTCCAGCCAAGGCAGATCCCTGCTAGACCTGCACAGCATGTTTCCTCCTCCTTAATCACAAACCCATGTCTCCTCTTTTCTTTTTAAATGAAGACAACAACTTTGGACATCCAGACTCACTGTAAAGCCTTGCAGCAATCAGAGATTTTGCTATCCTGTGACGTTTCACACCATAGTTATTAACCCCAAGAAACACCCTGTTGAGCTGACCAGCAGCTCCCTAAAGCGCTCTCACACCTCCCCTCTTAATAGATGTCAGCCACCAAATAGAGCTACCAGCTGCCCTCAAGTCAGTCCTGACCTCCTACATGAGGGACCAGCACACTGGCAAGGATCCTTCCTAATTACTTCCCTGAAGAACCACCTCCCCAGATTATGTTTTCCCCTTTGCCCTTTGGGAGGATTAGCGTACTTCACATGGTAATCTCACCTCAGCGTAATGTGCAGACAAGACACTGCCAGGAGTCCCAACCAGGGGTACACCCATGTTCGCTCAGCACGTACCAGCTTCATGGCCTGGGGAACAAGCTGCCCCAGCAAGATGTCTCTTCTCATGCCTGAGAAGGAGAAGGTAGGGTCTGTCAGGTTTCAAGGACAAAGCAGAGGGAAGACCTGAATGACATCCTGAAGGCTGGGACACGGATCCTGCTGCTCAGAAGGGCAGCAGCAGGCAGACTGGGAAGCAGGCTGTGGCAGAGGGAGGGTTTAAACACTCCTTACTCAGCATCACCTGCAGTCAATGACTGATTTAACTCACCAGCATTACCAAGTAATCTGCTCACGGAGATGTGTACCACCACCTACGGCATAGTCACAACACAGCTCCTGATTCAAGGCCAAGCTGAGGTTTTCCTCTGCGCTTGCAACAGTAGGGACAAAAGGACCTCAAGATACTGCTGCCACAAAACACACACACATCCAACCCCCCCACCTCACCCACCTTTCCCTTTGCCCTGAAGCCAAAAGCCTCCCAGCACATGCTAATAGCTAACTAACAAGGTCTTACAGCTCTGCTCTTGGGGTGCCTGGGAAAAAACAGTTCTCCCCATCTCACAGATGAGTGAAAGCCTGCACAAAAGGAGGAGTTGACTGTTTGTGGTTCCTACAGGCATATCTGGAGCTCAGTCACTCCAGGCAGATCGCTGGCCACCTGCAAACACACATGGCATTGCAGGGTTACATCTAGTAGGGCACACTGCATGTCTGCATCTGCTGTGAAGTTATGGCAATTTTTCTGTGCATGCACCTTACAGTCCCCAACCAAGTCTGATACACAGGTTAATAAGCAGCACTGATATACTTAGCTTATGACCCAAAAATGCATTTAAGGAAGATATTAGTCCGGTTTCCCCTCTGTACTTTACTGCTAGAAAGGGATGTTTTTTGCAGCAAAATAGCAGAGAAAAAGTGTCCAATCTAAGAAGCTCCAGCACAGCCAGAGGGCAACTGCACTCTTCCCATTTTAATGACACACCAATATATGGCAGAGGAGAACTTCCAAGTGAAAGAAGCAGAACTGACAGCTGAGGAACTTCTGGGGTCTCTTGTCCATATGTGCATATTCTTGGCACTCTACAATGTAAACACTAAATGCAAGACAGGCAGCTGCCCTGCCCAACTCTCACCACTTGCAGGCTCACGTGCATGGACAGCTCTCCCAACATCACCTTAGATGCTCAGAGAGGCACAGCCATCCTCTGCCACAGCCAAGTCTGCTGCACAACACAAGCACTAAGCACCTTGAGGTGATGTTGTCCCCAGATACCTCCTGTAAATAAAAACAGAGCAAGAACTGGGTTTTATACTGCATACATTACATCACACATCCCCAAAACCAGGCTGGGTACTAGCACCACAGTGACTTGCAGGCCCACACAGGGTGTTCATCCAGGTGCTTTGTAATCCACAGCAACTCCAGGGGGAACAGGAACCCTCCTCGTTTGAGAGAGGGTTTACAAATGCTAGCCCCAAAGCACCCAGCACAGACATCACACCCCCAGGAAGCTAAAGGAACAATAAGGGAAGAGATGACAGCTCAGTGACAGCTACATCAACGCACACAGAGCAACACTGCGTGTGCCAGCACACTCTTCAGTGCAGCAAGACCAGACCCCAATGGTCAATCATAACTGCCAGTGGGAGTGACATCAGAGGAGCCCCAGGGACCAAGGGGCTCAGGACCAAACAGTCCTCAGCCTCCATCATTTTAGCACTTCATTATTCCCCTCAAGCTACTTTTCAGTCACCAAAATCCTTCGGTAAGTCTGGAAGCCCTTGTGCTTTGGTGTCTCTCGATGAGCTTCATAGCCATCAAAAGAAAAAAAATTCTACTAAATTCTCCTGGTTCCCCTTTTCAACTCTGCTGTCATGTGGACATAGACTCTCCGAAGCAGAGGATCTCAGCCTGAGACCCAAGACTTGTTTCACATTAAATGCGCTCTGCCAGACATCCAAAAAGAGATCACATCAGTCATTCTGCTTACCGTTACCAAACTTACTGTTTCTCAGCATGAAAAATTACATTTTCTACATGTAGCTAATGCATGAAAAGCTTTCAAAGGTCAAAAAAAAAATGAAGCCACCAATTTATCACAAAAAGTAACTTCCTATTAAAGCTTTTGAAAGCCTGGGCTCTCTAGTGTAAACACTCCACCTAGAGTAAGCTGTGCCAAACCCGTTCGCCCAGGGCTGCGAGCACCAGCAGGTGACTCTCAGCATCGCCACTGCAGCCCAGTTGGGCTGCACACACACCCAGTACCACTGAACGTCAGCTATCGCTCCAAAGGGGACTAAAGCACAAGACCATCGGTGGTACAATCCTCCCTGCCCATGCAGAGAGTCTTGGCAGAGTGGACCCTCACTCCCCAGAGAGGGGGGCCTGTGCTCTTGCACGGGCTTTCCTATGGGCACCATCCTGGAGGTCACCCATGGGGTGATGCCAGCCAGCTGCATCATGTCTCCTGGCCTCAGTGACAACACATGGCTGAGCAAAAAATGGAACAGCTTGAACAGGATCAGAGCACCCAGACACACTGCCAACCCTTCCTTCAGGGAGGAGAGGAGCAGCAAGGGAGTCGGATGACCCAGCCACAGAGGTCCCTCCCACACACCATGCAGCAGCCAAAGGGGAGCAGAGATCACAATAACAGGTTCTATCCAAGAAACAGCATCCAGCCCATCCTGTTACTCTGCCCAGGACAATTCAGTGCCACTGAAATGGCACTGCTGTCTCCCAGCTCTGTTCCCATCCTCCAGCTACATGGTCTTTCTTCATACCTTTTTGCATCCCCAAAACAACCAAGCAATGCCGTGGCTTTCAGTGGGAGGGCACTATTTGCCCCATGTGCTCTCACTCTGACCCAATGAGACAAAGATAACTGTGGTTTTGAGACAAACACATAAAATAGCGGGAAGCTCCACCAGCATTTGCTGTGCAGGCAGGCATGGGGATGCAGGAAAGCAGCAGCAAGTTCACGGGGCTGCCCAGGGCCAGGAGCCGGAGAGGCTGGCACTCATCCTTTCCTGCACTAGGGCCTGCAGCCCCCAGCAAACAGGCTGTGGCATTTTACACAGCCTCAGCAGGATACATCACTCACCTGCCACAGCTGACCCCAAAGATGTCATTGAATATCTCAACATTAAAGCAGGTAGAGACTTGAAACAAGTCAGAAGGGAAGGGCAAGAACAGCCTGGAAAGGATACAGGCTGTAAGGAGGAGAAACGCCATCCCAAGCTGAACACAGCCCTGACCCTTGCTGCTACATCAAGCTCAGCCCTGGGCTGCAGCAGCCAACACACATTTCTTCTTTTGGGAGAGACACAAGTGCTGCAGCAGCGGGAGAGCAGCCAGGCACTGCCCATGGTGCCCCGAAGGGCGTCCCTATGCCCTCGCCAGCTCCCACCGCTGGGAGCCAGTACGGACAGGGCTCTGTTACGCTTTGGCTCTGCTCCCTGCCACAAGCAACATCCCCTGCAGTTGTACTTCCAAGCGCTGCCTGGGCTTCCCCAGCCACACTGCTGCTGGCTCCAGACACACAGTCCTTTCTGCTGCTTGGAGGAGAGCGGAGTAGCATGGACTGCCAACCCCTGCCTCTGCCCCGGCCCCGCACTGCTCCCTGGCAAATCCCAATGCTAACAACGCTGCAAAGTGGAGGGCAGTATATGAAAATTACTATGGCTGAGCTCCATGCAAATGACAATCATTTGGCCTCTTAAAAAAATGAAATCCTTAAAGCTAACAAGAATAGTGTTTGCTCTCAAGTTATAACTTGCTGCAGGTAGAGGGCTGATAATTAAAAGACCCATTGCCATAATGACTGCCACACCGAGGATAACATCTCTCCCCTTTCTGACCACTGTTTTAATTATCCTGCAGGAACACGCAATACATTGTCACCAAGTTCTCACCCAGATGAACATCAGAAGTGCAACTTGCTCTCCACTAGCATCATAGGTGAAGCAACTTTGAGAAAGTTATGATAGATCCTCGCGCTGCACAGGGCAGGAGACGTCTCATCCCAAAAGCAGCTGTTCTCCAGGAAGAAACACAGAGATTGCATCACTTTCCTTGCAGAGGCTCTGGCTCTTCTGCAGCATCGGGCAACCTCACCAAAAGCATTTGCCTTCCCAATACCTCCAGCCCCCTCTCCCTGCACTGAAGAAGACTCTCCAAGACTGACATGGCTCCAGTGTACAAACACAAATGGACTGCAGGTGCCCTGGGTCTGGAAAGCACTTGAACAATTATTGTTATAATCAAAACAGATGTGGATTTTTGCTTAGCAGAAGGAAGGACATAAGCTAATTCATGCAACTATTATGAGAAATATCAAGTTTTCATAATTTTAAATGAGACAAGTAACTTTAAAAAAAGATATATATATATCAACCACCTTTGGTGGGATGAAAGCTGCAAATGCCAACTACCAGGTCCCAGGGACAGGCTGGGATAGGTGGGAAATTTCCTAACAGCACTACCTTTTAGGTAAGAAAAACAGCTACTCAGCAAGTCCTAAACTCAAAATGCAGGACAACTTCCAGGGACCACATGGGAGTTCTCAATACCATAATAAAATTAATTCAGGCAAGTAAAGCAAAGCAGCCACACCCCAGAGGATGATACCATCAGGGGAAGCCCAGGTTTAAGATGTACAAAGCATCCTTGGTTTTAATTATTTCTAGAGTTAGTTTGACAGGTAGAATATTTACAGTAAAGAAGGAAGACAAATAGCTCCCTCCCTATTTTACTGCTGTAATTGTCAGTTGGGAGCAAGAAAAAGTACCTGTAGGGGAAAGATAGCAAGGATAAACGAGCTGCTCCTGAGCACCACACTTTGCATCCCCTTTTGAAGGGGATCACGCAGAAAAGCTGAGCGCGAGACAGACACAAGCCAGCCTTCGCTTGTACGCTTTTCAGCAAGGTGAACATGCATCCAGCCAACCCAAGCACCAGCCCCAGGTTGCTCATCCCCACATTTAAGTAGCCTGCTGGCTCCTGACCTAAAGGAACCAGCATTCAGGACTCACCTCCTCAGTCTTTCTTCTTTAAAATGACACATAACTTCTTGCTCGTATTCAAGAATAAGCTTTTCAAGGAACATATCTACACATACTGTATTCTTATTTCTGCTAGCTTGGCTGGCTAAATTTCAATGCCACCTATATGAGAACTTCCCTTGTTCCCCTATTCTCAGACAAACCTGAGGAAATCCAACTTTCAGCAACAGAAAAGGAAAATAATCTCCCGGGAATTCAGAGCTGCTCCACACTGTGACAACCGATAGCTGGAGGAGCCAGGACTCTCTGCCTCCCCAGGACATCAGGCTGGGAAGAAAACAGCCCCCTGCTAGCAAACCAAGCACAGCATCGTCACTTCACTGGACCTCACATTTTCTACAGAAATATCCTTGAAACACAACAACAACAAAAAAAAAGGGCCTCGTGATGGAATTAACCTGCCAGATGAGGAAGCCTCAGCAACGTGCCGGGATTACTGCAGGACATGCTGAACACACCATTCGAAAGAGCAAACCTCCTCCAAAACCAACGCAGCCACAGAGACAACGAAATCTCCCTTAAAAGTGAAGACCTGATAAGAGAAAAAGGCGCTGGCGGCCCAGCAGCGCCTGCGCCCGCCCCTCACCGCGCTCCCAGGGCGGCAGGGGCAGCACGGCCAGGCAGGCTCTTTTCACGCGAAAGGACTGAAATCGAACAGCAAAACAGCATTGCAAGAGCATGAAGTAATCCCACCCCTGCAGTTAGTGTTTTCCTATCCAATTAGCTACTCCAAGTGTAAAGGGGAAAAGGGAAGGGGAAGNAGGGCTCCTGCCCGGCGGGGGGAGTGCAACGGCGCTTACCGTGGCTCAGCCGAGTCGGGAACTCGCTGCTCCGTTGCAATTCATTTTCTCCGCTTAACAAAACCAGTTTGCAATTAAAGTGCTCTTTAAAGCGCTGCAGACGTGCACAGAGCAGCAAAGCAAGCGGAGCCTGCCGGCCTGCAGGCAAGCGCAAAGTGAAGTACTTACGGCACCGGCAGCTTGCGCCGCAGTCATCTGCCGCCTTCGCCCTCCCGAGCGCTCTGCTGGCCAGCAGGCAGGGGCGAGCACAGGCAGAGTAAGGAGCACTCCGCCCGGGCTGCCTGGTGAAAATCTTCCTGTTGTATTTTTTAGTTCTTAAGTGGTTACGCTTTAGAACCTCAAAGTCAGGAGACATCTGCTAGAGCAGGAAGACTGGAAGAAGTGAAACGCTGTCCTAAGCTAGGTGTTCCCTTCGCATCACGCAAAAGCACCGCGCTGCTGCGCACACTGGTGCGGGGCGCCACGGCCTGCGAGCGCGGGCGTGCGGCCTCACGTGCACCGAAGCAGCGTACCAGCCCTGCAGTTTTGACGGCTTGGGGAATCCTGCCACCCTAAGAGAAGCCAGAAGATCAAAGAGCCACGGTGCTTTTCCATCATTGCAGATTCCACTTTGGAAGCTGCTTCTCTTCCCTGTGCTTCTGCCACCCCCAGTCCCAGCTGATCATTTGCCCTCCCCACTTGACCTGCCTTTCACTGTTGATGCCGCTGAAGCTGACAATGCATCCCGGCNNGTTTTCCTATCCAATTAGCTACTCCAAGTGTAAAGGGGAAAAGGGAAGGGGAAGAAAAAAAAAAAAAGCGTGCTGCAAAGCCAGGAGATGTTTTGCAACTCCCGGGCTCCTGCAGCACAGCGCTGCGCTCCAAACAGCCACGGGCGAGGTGGAGNGGGAGCCCCGTGGAGGGGGGGAGAGAAGGGGGCGGCAGCTCCCCAGCTCCCCACCACAACCCGCTCGCTCGCCCTGCCGCCCCTCAGGCCCTTCCCGCCCGCACGCCCGGGGTGCTGCCGGGGAGCCCCGGCGCGGCCCCGCTACCGCCGGCAGCGGAGGGCGACGGGCTCCGGCCGCGGCCCCGGGGAGGCGGCGGGGCGGCNTTAGAACCTCAAAGTCAGGAGACATCTGCTAGAGCAGGAAGACTGGAAGAAGTGAAACGCTGTCCTAAGCTAGGTGTTCCCTTCGCATCACGCAAAAGCACCGCGCTGCTGCGCACACTGGTGCGGGGCGCCACGGCCTGCGAGCGCGGGCGTGCGGCCTCACGTGCACCGAAGCAGCGTACCAGCCCCGCAGTTTTGACGGCTTGGGGAATCCTGCCACCCTAAGAGAAGCCAGAAGATCAAAGAGCCACGGTGCTTTTCCATCATTGCAGATTCCACTTTGGAAGCTGCTTCTCTTCCCTGTGCTTCTGCCACCCCCAGTCCCAGCTGATCATTTGCCCTCCCCACTTGACCTGCCTTTCACTGTTGATGCCGCTGAAGCTGACAATGCATCCCGGCTACAACCTGCAGCCACTAGCCTCTCGGCACCCCTCTGCCAGCAGTCACTCACAGACACAACCCACCTGCAACCTGCCACACAGCAGGTGGGCACCTGCATGTACCGAGACACGGTGGAGGAGGGGGGCAGACAGCTCTGGCAGGTTTGGGGCAAGTGCTTTTGTGCACCTCTGTGTGCTGAGGGGCTACACATCCCTCGGGCCAGCACCACACCTGCCCTGACAACAGATCCCTGTCACCACCACTTCCCTGCAGCTCGGTGATGCAGCGCCGCATTGCTGGATGATGGCAAGCTGCAGCTTGCTCTCAGTTGCTGCTGTGCTGCCCCAGACCAATCTGTGGTGATGCAAATGGAAGCAGACAGGCCCTCTTTACCCAGCCCAAAAGTTGGCTCTGTCTAGTCATCCTCGATACTCGCTGCTGCAGACAGGACTATCTCAGTGCAGTGGCCAGCTGCACAGGCACTGCAGGGTGGGATGGGAACCACGGGAGGG
>VZTL01008044.1:0-10268 GCA_013400535.1 Scopus umbretta
AGCAGTTTATCTTCTGTTCCTACATGGAATTCGTTTAATCCAAGGATCAGCAGTGATTAGAACTAGTAATACTCAAGCATTGTTAAGACAAAAAGTGTGCTTAAGGAATTTTTACTTACGTTAAAAAGAAACCAGTACTCACGCACATCTTACTTATCTAGATTATCCTCTGCTGCTGGAGAAAGCGGGAACTACAGTTCATTCCAACATTAGCAAAATACTAATCAAAACAAACAAGACTCTACAACTACCTCATCTTTCATTAGCAAAATACGGTAGACAGTCTACAACAGGTAGCAGGATCTCCAGTTGCTCAGGCTGAAGAACATACAGGCAGGTATTTCAGCAAGTCACATATAATTCAGGACTCTCTAATAAAAACAAACTACTTGACTCTTAAAAGAATACTGGAAAATTCTGAAAAAGTCAGTCGCAGTGGGCATAACTATGTAAAATTCTAGGCATGTTTAATTACCTTTGGAGGCAAGTTTCTTTGTGTTTATACTACTGCTTAATCAATGTCTAAAAATTTCACTTCCTAACTGCCAAGCAACTAAATTGCCAATCACTCACTTTTAAGAAAAACTTTTTATTCTGAGCTCACTTTCTCTTTAGAATGAGTAAGCATTTAAGACAACTAATTTCTTTTCAGGCACAAAATTAGAAACTTTTTCCTGGTCTTCGATATCAAGACAGTAGTTACCTACCAACATAATCAGATGGTGCCATGATTTAACCCCAGACAGCAACTAAGCACCACACAGCTGCTTGCTCACACCCCCACGGTGGGACGGAGAAGAGAAAATGCATGGGTTGATATAAAAGCAGTTTAACGGGTAAAGCAAAAGCCGCACACACAAGCAAAGCAGAACAAGGAATTCATTCACTCCTTCCCACCAGCAGGCAGGTGTTCAGCCATCCCCAGGAAAGCAGGGCTCCATCACCCATAACGGTGACTTGGGAAGACAAACACCATCGCCCCAAACGTCCCCCTCTTCCTCCTTCTTCCCCCAGCTGTATATGCTGAGCATGACACCATATGGCATGGAATATCCCTTGGGTCAGCCGGGGTCAGCTGTCCCAGCTGTGTCCCCTCCCAGCTTCTCGTGCCCCCCAGCCTGCTCGCTGGTGGGGTGGGGTGAGGAGCAGAAAAGGCCTTGGCTCTGTGTGAGCACTGCTCGGCAGTGACGAAACCATCCCTGTGTTACCAACACTGCTTCCAGCACAAATCCAAACCATAGCCCCTTACTAGCTTCTATGAAGAAAATTAATTCTACCCAGCCAAAACCAGCACAGATAGTCATATGAATTCATACTTTTCTGTGACAGTTCAAGATAGAGCTATGGGTCTGCTGAAACAAAGTATTCACATGAGTTTGAATTAGTACAATACACTTCTAAGAATAAATACACGGAAGACATGAAGGTAGTCTAGACGTTTATTTTTCAGTGTACAGTATCATACATTTAAAGTAAAGAAATAAGGCCAAATTGCATAGAACATGTATATAGTGTTTGCAAGACAAATACTTGACTAAGAGCAAGGCATATTGTAGCCCACACTTCATGGAGTTACAATGAAGTTCAGGCACATAAACAGGAATACTTTATAGTTTAATGATTTACAACTCTTTTGGTCTGTTTAACAGAAAACGAACCAACTGAAGCAGAACTTCATCATTAAAGCCTTTCACACTGCCATCTTCCACAACATCATACAGAGGCTTACTCTTTGTACCCCAACAGATATTCTTCCGAGGGTTATTTTGAATAGTTTCCACAGTTAGTGCCAAAGTATTTAGCTGGTAACAAAAGAAAGCGAAGTATTTTCCATCAGTCACTACTGCCTGCGATACAAAAGGACGGGTCACATCTGCTTCATTCCAGAATCCTACAAAATAAAGGAACACTGCTAGTTATACAGGACTTTAAACTTCTAGCAGCACACACATCTAAACCAAAATGGTGAAACACAGAAAAATACTGGGAATTGCAGCAGCCGCTTAGTAGGGAAAAGTCCTGTCTGCTTTAGCAAGACAAGCATTCTTCATACAGACTAAGTAAAACACAACCACCAATTAAGGATATTTCCAAGATCAGGGACACAGTGGCATATTTGCAATTTGTACACAGTTCCCTATCACTGACAGATAACTCCCACCCAGCCAAGTGGCTTTTCAAAATTATGTAAGTTACTAATGCATCAAAGTCTTGCAAGTGATCTGAGGGGAAAAGTTGACTATTCCACGCTGTGCAACAGTGAACATTTGTTTCATGGTAGAAGCATGTATACATACACATGAGCATAACTGATTATAGTAACCAGCCAGACAACACTAAGAACGCTATATATCACTAAGTATTAATGCTTCAAACAGTCCCGCTGAGCACTAAGTGTCCTTTTAAAATATGTTCTTTACATATTCGAGCATGTGTGCTCGCACACACAATAATATTCTTAAAAGATATTTGGTATCATATGCAATGAACACCACTTGGAACTGTTACAGAACAAAGAAAAATCTTCATAGACTTGAATCATGCTGTCCTTATAACTCATAACGTGCTTACAACCAACGAGCTTAGAAGACTTACTTGACTTCAATGGTTTATATCCACAAAAAAGTCCAGCTTCGTAACACACTATTACATAAAAAATTTGATGCAGAGCCAGCAATATACATCATAGTCAAAGAATTTTCTTCCATGTGTTGTTTCACAAGTGAAGCTACAAACCACCAGGTATCTTCTAGTAACACTAAACAACAATTATATTTTCATGAATAAGCAAAAGACTGATCTGGTCTATCCCTCCAGGCCTTCTAGGATTTTTAGACAAACGTAGGCATGAAATCCTGAAGTAAGCCTGTTGACATTTTTCTTTCACTGATTGCAGTTTCATAGAATTAACATTTCTGAAACAAGGGGCTAAGCAACATAAATGTTTCAGAACAGGAAGGAAAAAAATACAAAACCAAACTGCTTGACATCTATCAACTTTCCCCATAACAAATGTGGAGTGAGCAACTGAATGCAGGAATAAGGTTTTTGCAGAGGCTACATACAAAAAAATATTTTTCTGCATAATTAATCCTCCCTGAGTCACAAGTACTCAAAGACAAAGTCTTAACTAACTTCCTTGTATGGAGTCTGCTTCATTCATTCGTTCAATTAAATTTTCAAAGACCTACTTACAGGATGTTCTTCAGAAGGAAAAGCATGAGAAAAAGGTGGTGGGGAGAAAAGGTTAGAGAACTTTATAGCAGGCATTCATCACCAGGAAGAATTTGTCAGGTTGACTGTCTCACCTTGATACATTGCTTGTGCTGCCGTCCAGGCAAAGAGACTTGCAATACCATTAGCTCGATAAAGAACTTCAATCTGATCCTCAAGATTTGCTCTTACAAACCTCTCCCGTTTTAGTTTATCAGGGATAAGATGAAACTGGGTGTGTCCATAACAGCATGGATCTGCTACCTTTGATCCTGTGTCCCCAGAAAAGAAAAAAAATCGTCAGTCAGAGAACACTCTTTATTATGCACACAGACACGTCTTTACTATCAGACTCCAAATGACAGAAGGTTAGAACCTGTATTGTAGATCTATATAAATGCTGAGATTCCTCCATTTCTGAATGAGACTGGAGGGCATATGCAACTCCAAAAGCCAAGAGATCACATACTAAAATGTCTCTGGGGAGATGTATCAAAATTCAAAGCCAGTTTTCTGCCAATTTTCTATTCAATCCAACTCCTCCAAGCACATCTGGACAGAGTACCATACACACAGAAGGAAGCTACTCCCCATTGCCTGAATGACATGGAATCTCAATAGAGATTTATATACTTTATATATTTACACAGTATAGTTACATATAAAATTATGTAATTTTTTTTTTTCCTGTTGATGGGAGGAGAAAGGTCGGGGTGGTATTTGTTTTGGGTTTTGTTTTTTTTTTTTTTTTTTTGGTTTTTAATGAAAAAAATCAGTTAATATTTCACAACTAGAAACTCTTACCTATAAACACCTTGTTTTCGTACTGCTTTTTGAACAATGGCAGTTTGGATGGTTTATCACTAATAACGGGAACATCTCCAAGATCCGACTCCAGCGGTACAATCTTGAAGGAAGGAGAAGAAAGAAAAAACATGATATAAGTAACATTTCTGACATCAGGCCTCACTTCATGCGCCACTTTCTGGTCAGACAGCAGAACGTGCAAGTCTTGCTTACATACACCATATATATAACTTTAACCGAAATATTTTTTTTTCAACAGAACTTCTTGTCTCGCAATGAGTGCTAGTACAAGCATCTTATATTGGTGCTTGAATTTTCTGCAATACACAAAAAGCATTGTGTGAAATGGTGCTAACAAAGCTGCCAATTGGTATTACCTCCAAAACCAGAATCCACTTCTGTCAAAAATGAGCAAAAACATTTCTATCAGCAGTCAATAAACTAACTCAAACCAGCAGAGTGAGCTTACAGGTATTCAGTGTTTTGCACTCTGTAACATTTGCCTAGACAGTTCTTCCAAAATGCCAAGGTTTGTAACATCTGACAGCATTAACACAAGCAAACTGTATAATTAAGTAAGCAAGAAATGTTCAGCATTTACAGAAAGTGGAGCACAGTTTTCTGTTTGTGGTGGAAACTGGGCAACAGACTCACAGGCTACACAACTACCACTGTATAAACCTACAAAAACATTAGAAAACGGAATCAGCTTCCAGAAAACTGAGCATTCAAGAACACAACTGTTAAGCAGTACTAACAGGTAACAGAGCTCACATTCCGATTATACATGTTCTTTCTTACTCCATTCTTTTCTTCTCCATTTCTCTCATCTTACTCTCCTCTACTAAGAATGTTCCACACCACATTTCTTATTCTTGCCTCTGCTTACAAGCATAAAAGCTAAAACTCCATTTAATTAAGTGTAACAACATGCATTTTATCTAAAGCACAAAGACAACCAAATTGAAGGTCAGAAAATTGTCCCAAGATCTACAAAGCGCTTACAAGGTAGCAAACGCATTAAGACTTGAAAAATGCACAAATGTGCTACACGCCTGATTAACCAGGTCCTCCACATACTACCTATCACATGGTTTCAGTGGCAGTCAAAAACATAAGTGAAAAATGCATGTGATTAACTTGCTGTTGAAAACATCCACACCTCTGGAAGTTGCTTTGGTACACGGAGCTGGAGGTGTGGTTTATCATCTATCTGAAATCGCACAGGATCAACTCTACCCTTTCGATGTCCATGAACAACAACTTCCTCACCATGATGCCAGTAATAGTTAACTTCCGGTTTTAGATCTGAAACAGAACAGAGGGACAGACAGAAATAGAGATGGAGCCTTTCCATTTAAACCCCTCCCAATTCTTGTTCTGTAGCTGCAGTAAAACAGAAAAATCAAAATCCATTCACACTCCGGGACGATGGAGACATGGGAGACAAGATGAATTACTAGTAATGGTCGAAACTCAGCTACCACTGACACTCCTGCCGCCTTCACAGACCGGCCCCACCGCCCAAGGGCTCCCACATCCCTCTCCTTCCCACCCCCGTTCCACACCAAGGGAGGAGGCAGCCAGCAGCGGGTTGCGACCGCACAGGCAAGCGGCGAGGGTGGAGACGAGCTGCGTGAGGAACGGGCCGGGCGTATGATCTTGTTCGCGGTAGAGGAACGGCCGCTTCTTATGCTGGTAAAAGCTCTCCTGCAGGAGGGCGTCGCAGGCGAGGGAGCGCAGCTCGCCCATATCGAGGTACGGCACCGCTCCCGCCGCCAGCCCCGGGGTTTTCGCAGCCCCTGGTGCCGCCGTTCCCGCCTCCGGCGCTTTGGCGGCCTCGGGTGTCACTCCCGCCGCGCCCCCCGGGGTTCTGGCGGCCTCCGGCGCCTCCACTCCCGGGGCCTTGGCGGCTACCGACGCCGCTCTCGGGGGCAGCCCCGGCACGAAGACGGTCTTGGTGAAGCTCTGATACCAGCGGTCGGCGTTGAGGGCGAAGGTCTGCGGGTAAACCATGTACTTGGGCCGCTGCAGCTGCCCGTAGAGCCGCAGCTTCTCCTCGATCGAGGCCGCCCCATGCACCCGCTGGTGGAAAAGCTCCAGGCGCCGCCGCTTGGCCGCTTTGCTCTTCGCCGTGGCGGAAGCCACTATGGGCGGGTAGAGCGAGTCGGGAGGCTGCAGAGGAGCAGCGGACTCCGTCTGCGAGAACCAGCACCGGCCGCGCCACAGCAGCCGCCGCCGCCCCGCGGGCGCCGCCATTTCGCAGCGCTGCGAGACAGCGGAAGGACAGCGTTCGGCAACTGGAAAGCCTGATTGGTCGATGGGAACCACGTGAGCGAGCCAACCTCCCAATCGGCAAGCTTGTCCGAGAGAGAGCGCTGCCGGGACAGAAAGGGGCGGGGCCTTTGGGGAGAGGCGTCGCTGGGTGGCCCCGACCGCCCCTGCAGCGCGGCGTGAGTTCTACGCATGCGCCGTAGGCGCCTCCAGCCCGCCCCTCGGGGCGGGAACTAGAGCTCCCAGGATGCACAGCGGGAGGCGGCCCGGTTGGGCCGCGCCTCGCTGCGGCCTCTCGGCGGCATGGCTGCCCGGTGCTCCGGCTGCAGGCGTCGGGTGGCGGCCCTGTCTCCCCAGTCCGGGCTTCGGAGGGCGGCCTGCATCTCAGACGGGGCGGTTGTGTGGCGCCGTTACCTGCTTTGGTTCGAGACAGACGGCGGTTTTGAACCAATGTCTTACGTGCTCATCTTCAGGAGATAATTGCCCCCGTCCTCCACCCCCCCCCGCTGGTTTGAAAAAGCGGCTGCTCAATCTAAATGACAAGGGTAAATTCTCTCTAAAATAATAATAAAAAATTAGATTGAACACTATTCTGGACAGAACCCCTGCTAAGGACAAAGGATTTCGTACAAACCAAGAACTGTAGCAGAAATATTAGATAGTCTATTGACAAAATCTGGAAACTGGAACGCCCGTGACTCTGCCCGTGGCCCGGGGAGCATGAGCTGGCCACCTTGCCTCTGCGTCCGTCAGACTGGTCTGCTCTTTTGTACTGTAGGAAAGGCTCATTTTTACAGGGTAGTGGGTACCGGCAGTACCCAGCGTACTCTGAAATAACAGCTTGGTGGGAAGTGCAAAACCTACGAAGCTGGCTTCAATAAAGGAATGCAACTCTGCTAAAATACGATGTATTATGGTATTTGTTTATGAAACTGGAAATAAGCCAAAATTGGCATACTGACACTGCAAGGAGTGCTATTTGTTATCCTTACAAGTTTTCTTTAATTTTTTTTTAAGTTGATCACTGACAGTATTCTTGTGAGATTTTTTTCTGTATTTTCATGACATTTCTGTATCTGATCTATCTAAAACATTCAGACTGACCAGGGGTGGGCTGAGATTTTCAAAGAATATAGAATATAAACCCATTGTTTCCTTTAAGAGGAAGTAAAATGGAAATTAAAGTATTGTTAATGCGTAGGAAAGCTGTCCTTTGGTTAAGACTCACAGGTATTTTATAAAAGGTAGATTTAAAAGTTAAGTTGTAACTCAGTTAAGCATTGGGTACTTAAACTTTGGATGTTTAATTTTGAATGCAGTCTCGTGAAGAGACAAGGCCCTTAAATAAGATGACTGACCCATTCAGGGAGCAACCTCCCTCCTTTTCCTCATCCCCCATACTACAGTCTCTAAGTGCATCTGGAAACCTGTTTTTGTCATGATTGATAAAGGACATTGGCCAAACGAGGCCAAAGTGAAGCTATTGAATCTCTTCCCTTGTGGTCACAGCCAGCCATTTCATAAACTTACACAAACTGTTACAGAAAATCACCGTCACTGTTTGTTGGCGTTTTGCTGCTGCACCTCCTGTTTCAAAACTCATTTCATTCAGTGGTTAGAAATATTCTTCTCATTTTGTGCTTAAATGTATACATGGTCAATTTATACCTGCTTGCCATTGTGCCAGCATTGTCCTTTAGTTTAATTAGCTTTTTTTTCCTCTCCTTTGTTTGCCTTCTAAAATATTGATGGAAACCAGTCATATCACCTCTCAGTCCTCATTGACAGAGAGTAAACAAACTCTTCTCACACAGACAGGGCTCCATTTCCCTGCTTATCTTAACACCCCTTTCTTGCATTCCCTCCAGTTTTGCATTTGTCTCAGGGATATGTGACCAGACTGTAGCCATTATTTCATAGAAGGGACTGTATTACCTACACCAGGATTGCTAACATTTTACCACTGTTAAAAACCTTTTTCATCATGTTGTCAAATCAGAATTGCCTGCCTTGCAGCTGTACAATGCTGTGAACAACTTTTGCACAGGATATTTTAAACCCTCGAGAAGTTCAATACAGAAACTGAATACAAGCGATGAAATAAGTGAATGCTTAAAGGACCATTTTTATTTTCCCTACTTTATTCAAAGACTTTAAATGTTTCCTGCACCCTGATACTGACTATGGCATTAGATAAGAGGTGTCAGAAACCCGTGCTGTGCTTTAACCTACACTTAAAATCCCTGAACTGTCTACTGATGTTCTGGTCACAGGTCAGTTTTATTTGCTTGGTGTATATTGTAGCATCATTCATCTTGATGTAGGAGCTGCAAGGGCTTGGATAACAAGGCCCAACAGACAGTCTGGTTAAAGGTACTGGGATGCTTTGCTGAGAGCTCTATCATGAGCTTTTAATAAATATATATTTTCCAGCCATAGATCTCTCAGTTTGAAGAAGCAAAACAACAGTTCAAAAAGGACCTGTTTTCCTTCTTTACGGAGATAATCCCTCTGCAATATTCAAATTGTCCTAAATCTATAAACCCAGATCATCTTTGCATTGGGTAAATAAATGCTTAAAAAGAGTCTGGATTAGAAAATTCATACCCTGCCTAAAATGCTAAAGTGAATGCCATAGCCTCAAAATAAATCTGTAAAATTGAAACTAGAGAAAAACCCTGCATCTCAGTTCCAACATGGTCATTGGAGAGGGTTAGTTAGAAGCCCAAAAGTAGTTCAGAAACTAGTGCAATTCACCTTATTGAACCTACTCTGTAAGGAGGGCTAACATAGAAATTATTCTGTTTCTGAAACTCAGAAAAGAAACAAATTATGTTAAATATACTGACTCAGAGATGATACTGCATAGACATTAATTACAGGGCAGGCTCAGTATCTTTTGTATAGAAGTGCAGAAGCTGCTTAAGTGCACACAATTCTGCAGTAACCTTCACCAGAAGCACAGGCACATCCCAAATGGGATCACAGGGATGACATAATGGAGGCATATCTTATCTGAAGTCCAGCAGAAAGTGTGAGGTCTGAGTCTACTTAACCTGGCCACAGGCTGACTGCTCTGTGTCCCATGGGAGTCACTGCTGGATTTGCAGTGACTGAGTGCAGATTGCACTGAGAAGGGGTTCAGCCCTCACACCTGCTAAGCCATTTCTTTCCTGCCTGTGCCATGGTGTTGGCACCATGTACCTTCTCAAAGATCTGCAGCTTATTTTACAAGGAGGAGAAAGAAGATAACAGTGAGATTGAAGCCCTTCAAATTAGGAAACCTGAAAAGGGAGCCACAAGCTAGACAAGGGTTTTATTGTAGACTGAGTAACAAAAGATACTGTAATTTGATTCTAGAACAGTGATGGGAGACTGTCAGTACATCTGAAAACATGCTGAGGATTGGTGATGCCCCATTCCAGTTCTTTTAGCAAGTCAGCCCAAAGATACACCAGAAAACACATTGGAAGTCAATTCTGAAAAGTTCACATTCAAAGAGTCTCTAGAGCTATGAAAAACAAAGTTAGTAATCAGTATCAGGTATTCCTCTTGTAGTAGTATCTCAAGACCTCAGAAGACGACTGCAGCTCCATTGTAATAAACATCACATCCTACACCTGCATAATAAATAAAGTAGTTCTTGGTTTTGTAATGTACTTCTGAGTATGTTAGGCTGTAGAGAAGACCTAAACTGTACTCTCAGGTTACTGGTACAAGGCAGACACCATGCCTTTCAAATTATTCTTATAACCAGTTCAGTTTTATTTTAAAATTTCTGCAGAAGCTGCAGAGTCAGACAATGTCTCTCTTAATCTGGGGACAGATTTTGGACAAGGCATATTTCTTCTTGGTGCTCACCTTGGAGAATGGGAACCAGATTTCAACTGAATAGGAATATCTCCACGTTTAACCAGTTAAGGTTTAATTCTCTGCCTAGCCACATGTTTTGTTTGTGACTGTTGTGGTTTAAC
>VZTL01008045.1:0-20370 GCA_013400535.1 Scopus umbretta
TATGGAATAGCCCTGTGGCTGGTCTGGGTCAGCTGTCCTGACTGTACCCCCTCCCAGCGTCTTGCGCACCTGGCAGGGCATGAGAAGTGCAAAAGTCCTTGAATAGTGTAAGCACTACTGAGCAACACCTAAAACATGAGTGTGCTACCAACATTATTGTCATACTAAATCCAAAATACAGCACTATACCAACTACTAGGGAAAACAAAAAAATTAACTCCATCCCAGCCAAAACCAGGACAGACCTTCTGAAAGTCAAATGTGCACCGTATAAATCCCAGACATGCATTTCAAAATTCATACAACCATTTTCTAAGTATTGAGTGACTTTAGGGGGAGGGGAGGAGCTTACAATTTGTGCACTATAACAGATATTACTAGTAATACAATAATTATATCTGTAAAGAAATTGTTTCATGAATTTAAATGCTTAAGATGAGTTGAAGTGATGAATTCAAGGTTTTTATAATTGTCAAAATATATATGTAAGCAAGCATGACCATAATATAAAATCTGTTATGTTTCAAGATACATCAAGAGAGTAGAATCATAGTATTACAGACTGGTGTGGTTTGGAAGGGAACTTTAACGGTCATCTAGTGCAACACCCTGCCATGTGCAGGGACATCTTGCAGTAGATCAGGTCGCTCAAAGCCCCATCCAACCTGACTTTGAACACTTGCAGGGATGGAACATCCACAGCTTCTCTGGGCAACCTGCTCCAGTGTCTCACCACCCTCATTGTAAATAATTTCTTCCTTATATCCAATCTAAATGTACCCTCTTTTGGTTTAAAACTGTCACTCCTTGTCTTGTCAATACAGGCCCTGGTAAAAAGTTTGTCCCCTTCTTTCTTATAAACTTCCTTTATATATTGAAAGGCTGCAATAAGGTCTCCTTGGAGCCTTCTCTTCTCCAGGCTGAACAACTCCAGCTCTCTCACCTTTCTTCACAGGGGACGTGCTCCAGCCCTCTGATGATTTTCATGGCCCTCCTCTGGACCTGCTACTAATAAGGAAACTCTACTTTCTTCCAAAAAAAACCCCACATTTTATTCTGATTCATTCATCACTAAAATATCTTCTGTGCTTTATGCATAACTAAATTTTTGAACTGTTTCACTATTGTATTTCATTTAAGTTTGTGTGAGTGCTTTCTAACTAGAATTACAGTTCAATTACTTGACATTCTCCCAAGAGCAGCCTCTGCACCAGAAAGAGGACCAGAAAAACACCTATTCTTTAGAGATTTTAGTCCTGTCTTATAAAATCAGGAAAATCTTTTAGCAAAACTAGTGGTGACGAAGTTGATCATTCTTCTTGCTCTAGGCCAGATCTTAGCATGAAAAGTGATTGCTCCCAATGTGCTACACCATATTAATGAACTCATCTCACACACTGAATGTTTTTGGAAAGTCCATATAAAGGATAAAATTTAGCACTGGCTGAACAATATACTAAATGTATGTTTATGAATTTTGGACGTCTTCTCACTTAGAAAAGCCCAGAGTGCTTTGCTATGTAACTTGTTTTTCAGTGAAAATAGATAAAAATATGTTACCATTTTGGAAACACTTCACTGGAGTAATGAAGAGATGTAAAAATGCTATGATAAGCATACTTATCCAACCAGCATAATGTATTTTATGTAAGCAGTCAAATCTTGCATCTTTAACAGTTTGTTTTAGCAACTTAATTAAGGTTGGATTTTCTAGTATTTGGATAGCTGTCCAAGTACAGTCACATAAGCCATGACACCACTTTGTTCACTCTGTGGTCTGAAAAGCATTTAGACCATGTTGACAGGGGACCATGTCTAAGCATGTAAATCCTGCTTGGATTTGCTTCATAAACAGGTTGATAGGGTCAGCTTTTGAATATCTGAACAACTTTGGGACAATAAAATCTTGTGCAATGGTAGGTCAGAATGTGAGTGGAGCCAGCTCATGACTGTCCGCATCTAACTGTACGCACCTAGGAAAGTACAGCAAGTAACACTGGGGTGCCGCCAGCAGAGTACTGAGGTACAATGCTGTTCTACCATTATCCCAAGATGATGTGTATCAGCTGTGTTGCTGAACACAATTTCTTGTTATAATAGGGAAACTAAGAAGATTTTTGGTGTAATTGTATTTGATTCTCACAGTATATGCGCTGAACACTCAGTGCATCTGAAGTCCAGCATCTCACAGCATCCATAAGCTTAGTGGTATTCTTTCACACTGAGAGTTTTCTGACTGCTGGACATTATTCTTAGTTTAATAAAGCACCACAACTGTGTATGACCTTCACACTGACAGCCTTGGAGACATTTAAAGTAAGACCAACTGTTGAACCCCTGTGACATCAGTAACGTGCAATGCAGAGCTTGCTGCCTAAGGAAAAGAGGGGTGTTGAGTTCTCTCTGCATCCTTCCAGTTCAGAATCTCTCAAAGTACTGAAAGATGTGACTTTGAAATAGTTTTTGGAAGCAGAGTTCCAAAAGCATATGATGGAAAAACCTCTAGGAGTGAGGAACAAAAGTTTTTACATCCTTTATGCTCTGTTGACTCTTGTTCCAAACATTAATGAGTTCAACTAGAGTTGAGGAACTTGTTCAATATTACAGTCCCCAGAAGTTTACATTTCAACAAACATAAAATATGAACAAAGGAGACAAACAAAAAGAACAGAGAAAGGAAGGATATGGCTTCAAACAAATGAAGCCAATATAAGTCAAAATACAGCTAAAGAAAGAAAGGAAGAGTAAATCCTTAAATAAGCAATATTAGCCACAAAGCCCCAAATGAACATAGGAAAAAAAGAACAAATGGGAATTACTCATAGAAGCTCACACCCTCCTCTGGAGATTGCAAACTCTTGAATGTGCTGAGGCTCTGCAGCCCTTGCTTTTCTTAACTGTAACACTAACCGTGACACTTGTCATGCCCTGAGTGCACTAATAGGCATTAATGGCCCTCAGTAGCCTCACCTGGGATCCCTGCCCACACACCCTCTGCCCACAGGCCCTGGGGCCCCATTTAAGCTCAGACTTGAGCCTTCAGTCCCTTCCTGAGCTATGCTGAGGTTGACCCAGCTGTCTGTCTGTCCATCCCTGCCTCCCTTGCTGGACCTTGGACTTGTATTGCAGGTAGTCTGTTGCTAGCCCTGTCTCTTGGGTTGACCCTTCTGATTCATCCTGTAGCCCTGCTGCTGGTCTTGTCTCCAGCTACATTTCACTGGAGTGCCTTGGTAGACCCTGTTTCTTGTACCGTATTCTGACCGTGTTGTTCATGTGCTGTGGGACTGTACCCTAGCGAGTGTGGGCATGGCCTTTGCTGGGGTTGCCCTTGGCTCCTGGCTTGTCCTCACCTTGCAGAGCAGCCCTGCTTATGCTGCTTCCTGACAGCACTAAGCATGAGAGGCCTGGCATGCTACAACAGAAAACATGAGGCATAATAGTCCCAAATCTGTTTCTCTGAAGCTTCAAAACAAAGTGGCTTCAGGGAGGAGGAGTGTTTTTTTCAAAACAGTCTCTCTTACTGTGGGATGGCTGTCAGGACTTGCGGGAGATCCAGCTCTTGGGAAGAGTCAAAGAATGATGAATACCCATTGCATGGTTCAGGCTTTCATCTTGAAAACAAACTGTACGTGTACCAGAGACTTGAGCTGGGGAAGGGGGGAATGGGGTCCGTTTTATGAGAGATTTGGAAGCTTAACATATCTGAATTAGAACTGTTGCAAAAAGTTAAATTTCCTTCAAAATGAAGTTACTGTTCTGTGTCTGACTTGACAGAGCACTCAGACGAGAAATGGCAAGGCTGGGAGCAGGGTCTGTAGGATCTCTGTGCTTGTCAGGTAGGCTGTTGGCCTGGAGAATATGGATAGACTCATCAGCATCCTTCTGGGGTGAGCAAGTATGTGAGCTGGTGGGAATCACAAGGCAGGATTTGAAAATAGTTTAATCTGGCAGAACATCATTAAAATTGAAACATCTCTGGGAAACATTTAAATGTTAATGGACAAGCAAATTGAGAATAGAAATATGTTCAATAAAAATAGCAGTGGTGTTGTTTTCTCCTCCTGGCTCTACTGGTAATTCTGCTTGCATACCATATAGTAGTAGTTGGTATGGTTCCATGTGGCTGTTTTTTTGCCTTGGGGTTTTTGGTTATTTTTAAATGTCTTTACTCAGAACTGTTAATGGTTATATTGGAAAACAATATTAAAATAACTTGCAGTCTTAATCACTTAAGAGTTAAGAAATAGAATTAAGACTGTTGAGGCCATTATAGTTCAATCCCTGTGTACATTACGAGATAGTCTTTAATTACATGATCTCATTCTTTGTTTTCCCACAGGACCCTGCCTCATTCAGTGTGCAGGATGAACAGCGCTTGGAATGAATCAGCACAACACAGTGAAAGAGTCTGTTGTTTGCAAGACTCATCTCAGTTGTTGAGGAAGTTGGGATATGTGCTTTGAATGACTTGGGATGTCAAGGAAAGAAAGGATGGTGTTGTAGCTGAGGAAACTGTATGTTGCCCTGGAGAATGAGTTTCTGCTGCTGTCTTCACCAAAAAGATCCTGTGAGGTACTGTTTTGGGGGAGAAAAACCCCAAAAACTTTTATCAGGTATCCATTAACTGCGAACACCTAATTTTTCTAGAAATCTGAGGGCATGGGTCCACATTCTGTACTACCAAAATCAAACAAAATATTGAATTCAGTGAGCACTGTTCATTCTTGCACTTCAGGGAAAATGTAGTGTGCAATGATAATTAAGAGCTCTTTTGCCAGGGAGTTGTATAAATGTGTCTTGTGCTTTCAATGCTTCATATTCTGTGCTCTTATCATAGTGATTTGATGTATTAATAACAAAGTTATCTGTATATGCTGTATACACATATCTAACTTTTAGTTGACTGTTAAATAGAAAACTAGAAAAAGTGAATAATAGTAAGTTAGTCTTTGGTATATATGGATATAAAATACTAATGCAAACTACATAACATCTTAATTACAGGTTTCCTAATTTATGATGATAGTTTGTGTTTATCTTTGACACTCAGCTGTATATCCCACTACAGTAGCTGCAAACTCTCTGTGAGGGACTTGTTTTCTTTTGCAGTCTTTTGAAATAATCTAGTTTATTTTCAATTGTAAGTGGTGCTTTTAAAATCAGGGTCCAAATTAAACTGGTGTATCAGTTTTCATATATTCAACTTGCATCTAGTCTGTTCTCCATATAACTGCTGTGGTTGTCCTTTCGATTTCCATTTTAACAACTATTTTTAGGCATCAGTTTAGCCAGAGCTACAGTGATGTGACTTGAATTAATTTTTCCTTATTCTAGAACAAAGTAGAAGTAACCCAGCAGGCCTCTGTTCCTGTGTAACTAGGTCTTACTCTTCATTGACTAGGCCCTTCTAAAGTAAGATCCACAATGTACTCGGAACTTGGACTGCAAGTGCCAGTCTGCTCAGATGAATTATTGCTAAAACGTGAATATTCTTCTCTAAATCATAGTATCATAAGATCAAAAAAAGAAATTTTTTTTCTTACCTCTGTCACCTTCGAACTCGTCAGTAGTTACCTTCGGTAATACAAACAGGTTCTCTATGCCGTAGCTCATAAGGGGATTCTCAACTTGCCAAGATATTACTGGTTTCTAGTCCTCATGCGTTAAAGTAACTGAATTGAAAATCACTGTGCTGTTTTACAATGGAGAAAACAACTTGAGATTCCCAAAATTTTACTCCAAGTGGTTGATCACTTAACAAATACTCCCATTTTCTCTTCACCTATTACATGATGAAATGTAATGGCAATACATTAGTAGTCTAAAAATATTTCTTTGCATGTAAGCACTTATCCAATCTGTCATTATTCTGCATTTTAGCAGTTCATTTTAAGGATCTGAACATTGAAAATCTTTTTTCAGTGAGAGTTTGGTTTTTGGATTTGGTGTTTCTTACAGGAAACAGTAAAGGGAGAGATAACAAAAGAGGGAGATCACTCTGATGGTTCTGCTGGATTCTAAAATATTTTTTAGTTGTAAGAGATTATCTTGCTTTTTAAGTAGTTATCATAAAAGCTAGGTAAAATCACAAACTCACATCGGATGTTTTTACTTGAGGTTTTTATTCACAGCAATCAACCCTAGTCCAGGATAATAAAAAATGAGATTTATGAGGATATTCCAGGGTTGATGAGGGTCCAGATGTAGCTGTGATTGTGAGCATGGAAGTGTGCGTACCCAGTGCAGGTGGGAAGAGGAATATCGCTGCCACTGCAGCACAAGTACCCTGAGCCACAGAGGAGCAAATCCAGCTGACTAAGTGAGGCTTCCAGCCAGGGTGCTCACACAAAAGCACAGCCGTGCTGTGAGATGTAGCTTAAATCAGACTCCTCCAAATTGAGGATATTGGGTCTAGAGAGTAGAGAATGACTTTGAGAAGGCCAGTTAAGTCATAGAGCTTATTCTGTTGGGCTTATGCGTTACAGTACCAAAAACTTCTAACCTTCCAACTATCTACTGAACCTTACATTAGAATCAAATTACAGTCTGAAAAAAAAAAAAAGTATAATTTAGGGCCTTCTCTTCTTTAGCAAGAGTAAAAACTACAGGTTATTTCAAATGGTCAGAGCCGTCTGTTTCCTTAAATCTTTCTTTAGATAGACTCTGAGAAGTAGTGCTTTGAATTTTTTTTTCCTATTTCCTGTACCAACTATAGCAATCTGATGTCATTCAGGTGGAGGACAGTATTTCTAAATCTGTCATGACAACAGAACTGTGTTCAAATAAATGAATGCAAAAATAATACTTAACCTTTTTGGCCCAGTGTTACCCAGAGATGTACAAAAGCAGAGACTGTGACAGATCAGGTGACGCCAGTTTTTCTTTAACACTAATATTAGTAGCAAGCCTGGGGATATAGAAAGTTCTATGCAACTCATTGCCGCCTTCTTGAATGATCAAATCTTTGTATGAGAAGGGCTATAAATACTCTCTGTTTATTCTGCAGCCCAAGGGCAAATCTATGATAGAGACAAGATCCTGCAGCCGCAGAGTTCTAGAAAACTCGGCGTTCTACTATGCCATTAATAGGAGCTTCTAAGTACTTCTGAGATGACCTAAAAATAAATCAGTGCAGCTCTTCTGTTTTATAGATAAATTTATTAGAGACATGCTGGGAGGGGGCGAGAGAAGAGAAAGATGTATATGTAAACAAATCTTCAGAAACAAGATTTTCTGAAGAGTGTGTGTTATGCAAATATGCAGGTAAAACTTGCACTTAAGTAAATGTCCAATGTGAAATCAACATGTAAATTAAAATTCAATAACTTGAAAATGTTGGTTGTCAGCCAGCCAACACTGTGAAATCTCTGTAGTCAAGGTGCTTGTCACTTATAGTGAAGAAGGATAATTCTAGTCTAAATAGATTGAGGCTACTGCTCCAAAAAAAAAAAAATCTCTCATCTGTTCCATTTCACTTACAAAATAGACCAACTAAAACTGCCCACAATGAATGGCTGTAAGTAGCACTTGACTTTATCAATAAATAACAGTATAGCACCAATGAAAAACCTTGGTTCAAACCTGCAATGCAAATGAAAGATTGAGGTACTGGGACCTCCCTGCGACATGGACTCCAGCACGCTCTTAGACTAAGCAGACAGGTCATATGTTCTCTTTTGAACTCACTTTGAAAATTAGATGGGATTTCTTCCTTTGTTCTTCCTGGGTGGCTGTGTCAGAATCTCTCTCACAACTTAGTGTCATTCTTGAGCAGTTTGGTAGCCATTTTTTTCTTTGTGCTGATGCTATTTTTGTTACATAGTCAATTTGTTTTCCACTACTTCTATAGGAAGTTAACATATCCCTTCATGTGATTTTTGAAGTTATCTCTTAATAGCCTCCTGGAAGAGCAGCTCTCCATTCCTTTGATCAGAAGAATGGTCAGGATTATATGCACCATTTCAAATAATGTTCATATATAATTGAGCTTGTAATAATGTTGTTAATGTTGCTCTTTTCTTAGTGGAAATATCTTGCCTCATAGATGCTTGGATTGTTTTTTTCTTTCATGGGTATAGAAGGTTGATAATAACTTTAATTATTTAATCCGTATCTCTCTTTGATCATTCTTTATGTCTGAGATCCCAGAAAGAATTCTTGTTGTTACCCTTTATTCATGACCTTGAACTCTGTACAATTGATTTTTATCCAATTACTATTACTTTGGCTCCTATTCTACTATGATAGTACAGTTCCCTTCTGCATGGATAATTCATCTCAATAATGTATTAACAACAGATTTCAGTGGTATTCTTTTATTTTGTATGGCAAGTTTATGAATGAAAGTATTAAATAATATTTGCCCTATGGTGGCTTTTTGAGGACTCCACCTAGGAACTTGTAAGAGTTACTTCTGGTCCAGTATTCCTCTACAGTCTGTGTAAAGAAGGTAGATTCACAGTTTACTTAGCATCACCAAATTGTTGCTCCTTGCAACATTTGAGAAATATTTTCACGTGTTACATAAACCTTGTGTTTACATCAATAAGGATGATATTTATACAGCAAGTAACTGAAATGGAATAAATAGTTTTTAAAACTGAAAACAGGTGCGTAGGAAAACAATGTAGGCTTTTTCTGTACATTTACTTGAGTTGCACCTATGCGACGTATCATTAAATCTCTTAGTCTGAAACAGGTAGTAAAAGACAAACTGACAGCAGAAAAATTATCTTTCATTTGGAAAATGACAAGTCTGTGTTTCTTCTTTCTTTGAGAAGAAAAAAATACCGTTCTCTACAACAATATAAAGCAATGCTGACACCTACAGAGAATGTATGTAAATATCAACTTAGAATTTGCATTTTCTGTGAGAATTTCCAGAATTGTTTGGTGAAAGAACAAATTATTTAAAGCAAGCTCTTATAACTGTTAAGAAAAATAAATCTTTATCTTCTGCTTAGGTCAATCCTTGGTAAATCAGATAAAACTTTAAACATAAACCATATGCTTTAAAAAATATATAATTTACTTTATGCACACTTCCAATTGCATAAAAATATTTTTTTCACAAATTGATTCATACAGCTGTAGACGACCCAATAGCCATGAACCAAGCCATCAACATGATGTACGTTGCTGCACAGAGCCAGGTTCACTGCCCCTGATGGGCTGCTTCCCCTTCCCTCCCTCACTGTGACACAGCAGGATTATATTAGTCTTACTGGGGTTTGCAGCTTCTGTGCTCAGCCAAACAGGCCTAGAAAAAACTTCTGTGTAATAGATTGCCCATATGTGGAGCAAAGTTAAAGAGAAATTAGCCTAATACATTGAGGAGTGATTACATAGAAGAGACGTAGCTCTCTTATGGAGTATTTGTTCACCAATGCACTATTATGGGTTATGCAAGCTGTGACTTTCACCACACTGGTGCAGAAAGGTGGACTCCTTTCCCTCAGAGCGTGTGATAGATAGGTGTTTTTAGTACACAGAAAAAAGTGTAACTAACAATGAATTTTCTGCATTAGTCATTTTCTCAGATGCTGTTTAAAGGCTTGACAGTACCTTGCTTAAAATAGTGATTTAGCAAAGTGACCAAGCAATAGGAGGCACTAAGACATTTAAAAGCAGCTGTGGAAAAACAGGAGATGGCAATTGTAGGCTTGTCCAATGTTCATGTTATCCATGCTCCCATATGCAAACATCTGGGAGAGTTTCAGACACCTGGAAGAATTTCAACTCGCAAAGAAAATTGTTTGAGATACTACAAAGTGGGTTTCCAGATCTGAACTGCTGAAGATCTTTGAAATTTTTAGTTTTGGTTCTAAGTATGGCTTGGACTCAACTCGGCTTGTGAGCAAATGGAAACTAGGAAGACTGAATGACTAGAAAGATTACCTCCGAGTTTAGAGGTTTTTTTAAAACAGAGAGCACTACAAATCGGAAGGCGATACTAAAGGCAAGTCATAATTATTTTGATGTAAAAGGCTGAATAAAAAGCACTCGTTCTAGGCTCTACTGCTTCTTTGGAAATGAATATACCACAAGATATTAAGTGTCTTTGAAAGCCAAGTACATTTCATATCCTGGAATCTTTTCATCTGATGCATAACAGTGCAGATTGTCAAGATGTTTCCATTGAAAAAGTGAACTATTCAGACTAGTTATTATGTATTTTCATTTCTATTGGACAATCACAATATTGACGTTCTGGCATGCTTATTTTTATCATTAGGTAGAATTATTTGCATGTTTTATTAATAAGTTGTAGAAATGAAAACAGCAGACTTGGCCCTTTCATCCTGTAACTGTGGCCCTAAAAGTGTGTGTACACTATGTCTAAGTGCATAAACCAGTTTGATAGATAACATTACGTGGATATGCAATCAGAGAGTCCGATGTGTGTATATGAATCCCAAGTTGATCTTAGTTGAGGGAACTGAACCAAGTTAAGAAATACCCTTTCCTCTTCAATAATGGCATGTTTATGTCTTCTGCTGTTAATTCGTGTATGTGTTTAGAACATGATCATTGTTTTAGACTCCATTGTTCCGTGGATCTGAGCGTGACGACAACAGCGAAAAGCTTAGCTGGCAATTTTGAATGCTGCGAGATAAACTTCTCACCAATGTTTTCCTAACACCATCAGGCAAACAAGTATCGCTTCCATACCGATCATCGTTATTTGCGAAGGCTTAGGCCTTACGTGTACACGGCTAAGTAGAAAAGCTCACTGAAGCGTAGCTGGCAATTTTTTTTTTTCCTTTGGTAGTGTGTAGAAGATGGATGCTGTCTCTCACCTCTCCCTCCTTTGCCATCAGAGCTTCCGCAAACAGCAGCTCCTCGTGAAGCGGCGGTACCATCCGCGCATCGCCCCGGTGCCACCCAAGGCGACGCTTGATGATGCTTTTCTAGCAGCCGTTCAGCCGGTTACGGGGGGAAACGGCGATCCCGGCAGGCACGCTTTGCCTGGCACCTGGAAGCAGGCCGTGCCTCGCAAGAGCCCGCCGGGGCGCCCGCCGGAGCCGAGGCCGGGGGGAAGCGGCGGCTGCTGCCCGGCCGCCCTTGGCTCTGGCCCTTGGCTCTCACTAGGGGTCGCAGGATGCCAAAAAATCCCAACCTGCCGGCGAGGCCAAGGATGCCAGGCCTCTCCGCAAGTGACCTTGCAAGGCCACCGCGTTGCAGGCCGCGGGTGGTCCACGGGCAAACGCCGGGAGCGGGGGGCCACGCGCTGCCCGCTCTCCCGGTGGCTCTGGTTGCTTGCTATGAACGAGGTTCGCTCAGGACAGGAGGCTTAAGTCTGGGAAGAAGGCGGCGGCATCTGATTGTTGTTAGATACATGTGTCGGGTAATCCGTAAGAAAGGCCGAATGCTGGTACGGGTGAGATTATTTTTGTTGCAGAGTTTAATCTGGATATTACCTGGAGACTTGGCCGGGCAGTGTCTTCAATGATATGCTCACTAAATGCTGGCTGCTGAGAGTGAATACTTAACCAAACTCGTAAGTACCAGTCTCTTCTCCCATGGTGAAGTCCTTGAGCTGCCACTGGTGTTTCAGTACTTCTCTAGCAAACTACTTGAATAACTTAATTGTGTTTACACTCTCTGAAGGACTATGTTAAAAAAGCTGTCTACGCCAACAACATGCCTTGTGAACGTTCTGATGCTCAAACATAATCACAGGCTGAGTTTCGGAAGCGAGCTGTCTCATCGAGCTTGCCACTGCTTTTTAAACCAAACCTCAGGCATGTTCTGATGTCTTTCTTTCCCAAACAAACAAATATTCTGTTACTGTGGTGACAGTGAGGATGGAAGTTAGAGAAAGAAACGCAACACGCGATAACAGAAAATCCAAATTTACTGATGCAGACAACTGGCAAACTGATCTGTTCATTAAAGTAAATGGAATTTGGACAGGAGTAGGGAACTCATTACAAATATATCAAGCAGCCTTGTTCCGAGTCAACTGAAATATACAAATATCTAAAAGTTTATTCAATAAATAGTTTGACATTTGATACCAACTGAAATAATTTCTTATAAATATAAAAATGACCAGATAGTATCAATTTCTAAAAGGAGTTGAGTGAAAAAGTGTTGTGGTTTAACCCTGATTGGCAACTAAGCACCACACAGCTGCTCGCTCACCCTCCCCCTACCCCAGTGGAATGGGGGAGAGAATCAGGGGGGAAACAAACAACCAAACCCTAAAACCCATGGGTTGAGATAAAGACAGTTTAATAGGACAGCAGAGAAAGAGAAAATAACAATAATAACAACAGAATATACAAAACAAGTGATCCACAATGCAATTGCTCACCACCCAATGCCCAGCCTGCCCCCAAGCAGCAATCACCCCCTCCCCAGCCAACTCCCCCAGTTTATATACTGAGCTTGACATCAGGTGGTATGGAATAGCCCTGATGGCTAATTGGGATCAGCTGTCCTGCCTGCATTCCCTCCCAGCTTCTTGTGCACCTGGCAGAGCATGGGAAGCTGAAAAGTGTAAACAAATGAAACCAGGACAAAAAGTAATGGCTTTTGGCATATTTATGTACGCATACAGAGAAACGAAAACAGGCTTAGGAAGAAGAAGCAGTGGCAGAAGAGCTTTTCACGAATTGAAGACTATTTGAATTGTTTAGAAGTCATGAGCTATTATTTCAGTACAGCTAACTCTTACCAGGAGGATTTTTGACTGTTTTCACTGTTAGCATTTTGTGTGAAATTTGAAGGTTTTTGTTACAGATTTTTCTGGTACAAGGATTTTGATAATAAGTCTTGTTGCATTTATCTGCAGTGTCTGTCCTGCAGACTGCTACTGGCAATTCATGGCACTTGCTGAAAAAGAGGATCGACACAGATACAAGTTGGCTCATGGTAGACCGAGTTAGGGTTTTTTTAATTGTTAGGAACTAAGTGCATTTTTTATATGGTAAGTGCAATTTTTGAACAAATAAAATGCACATGCACACACGTAAAAAAGAATCTTACCTGTTGTGGCAGTTCTACACAATAATAAACACAAGTACAGACAGACACCTTGATTCTTATCCTTCGTACTTGGAGATTCCGAGTTGTTCCTATGGGCAATGTTTTAAGCCTGTACTCATAAAGTACTGCCTTCGGTGCCTAATCTGAAAATGGCACTACTGCCAGCATGTGGCAAACCAAAACCTAGAAGCCTGGAGTGTGTTTAGTAAATCTGACTCTTCAGGTCTGCAGCACATGCAGAAAGTAAATCTATACTGCTTTTGCAGTGAGAGTGGACGCTGTATTATATACAACACAGAATCGTGCATGTATAAGTGGTGCCTGGGATCTCTTTCAACCTTTTCTTGGAAGGATGAAAATTTTATGTAAATGGTGATTCCGTATTCTGGTTTAATACTGGAAAAGTTTTGATCTCAGACTTTGGTTTGGGTCCTTTATATTGTGAGTGTGTGTGTGTACACGTATATGTGCACACAATTGCCAACAACTATCTCTGGTCAGTCACCTGTGACATCTCTAGTATTGCCAACTGTATAGCTTTGAGGGGAGGGGTCAAAAAATGAATTGCAAGGGCTTAGTGCTCTAACTGTGCTGAAGGAAAACTCTGCTGAAATGGCTGCAAGTTGAGCTCAAATTGTAATACATATGTATATTCCCTATGTATGTGTAAATACTGCAGAATATGTATTATCTACAGCAAATGTTGATTGGTGTTTGCATGAAACTATCACCTTGGTGAGTGAAAGAGCATCCATCTTTAAAATACAACGTAATCCCTGAATCCTCCAGATAGAGGTTATTAATTATTGCTGCATGGTGCATCCGTGTCTTGTTTTAAGAGAAGCTTACACTGCATAGTCTAGGAAAATGTTCTATTACAGCAAAGAATAATTATAATAAACACGGTACAAATAATTTTGGAGAGCGGGATAATGTGAATGCAATTAAATTAGTTTTGCCATAGACATTTATGATCTTACGCCACTGAAGATTACAAAAAAAAGGTACTAGCTAAGCCACCTTAGGTATATGAGGGGTTTTTTTGACAGCTGCACCATGAAATTCAGTGGGTATGATACTACCTGTATTAATGAAATATATGTTAGACAATGTTGAACGGGGTAAGAGTTCTTTGCTGTGTAGAGAACTTGTGTAAATATTACAGCAAATAAAATGGCTAATAACTACAGGACACCACTGCTGTCATTGATAGTGCTTGTATTATAGTTTCTTGCTGCTTTCTGCAAGACAATTGCCGTTCTTCCTCCTGGGAGTTGGTGATACGCCTTATTTATTTTCAGTGATCCGGAGTTAGAAGAATATGTTTTGTTTATGTAGAAAACCCAGTTATGGCAGGGTTCCTCTGTTTGCTTTGATTTCTTGCCTCTAGTCTCAGTGTTACATGTTTTCTGTGGTAAGTGCAAGAGAGGTTATCATCAGTGATAAATTACAGTGTAAACTAAAACAGGGGTTTTCATCTGAGCGGTGTATGGCTCCAAACAGTGAATCCTGTTCTGCAAGGTGCTGAGCAGCTTCATCTTCTAGGAATGAATGGAAGAGCAAAATGCTCAGCAGTCAGTTAAGATCAGGCTCATTAGAGGCTTTCTTCTGTCAAAAATCAGCTGCTGACTCCCAGCTATGTGACAGTATGCTGAATACTGGAGGGTAAGATTAACCCTGCACACCTAGTCAGTCTAATAACAAATGTCACTTCCCTGTCTAACAGCAAAGTTTGTTCATCGATGAAGGGTGAACAGGTCTAGGAGTAGTGATATCGTTGTTACAGTTTATTATACTTACATTATCATATAATTGACAAAGCAACTATGTTCACCAGCTACCAATGTCTTGAATGATGCCTGGTAAGTGATCCTGTTCAGCTCCTATGCAAGTCAAACACGTTTGCTGTCAACTTCGACATGGAGCAACCTCTTACAAAGTTGAGAATTGAACCCTGAATGCTTTACTAACTTGTAAAAATAAACTACGAACTTCAAAACAAACAGCTTTTAGCTGTTTTTTGCATGCTAGACAATACAGTAAATCAAACAAAATCAAGTTGGCAAACATTTAGATGTCAGTTTTTCATCTGGCAGTCTCTATCTATGTTCTGAAGAACTGCAAGCTAAGCTTTGCTAAGCCCAGAGCTCATAGACTTTGTTTTTTAATTAAGCGGAGGGCAGGATGCCTCCTCAAACTTGGAATGCAGCTGGTTTCAGACAAGTGAATATTTAATATGACCTCATATACTAACCTCCTATACCTTCTAACTTTGAACATTTCTTTAACAATTAAGCTCTTCTGGCCCTGTGTTTAAATAGCTGTCCACAGCTACTGCAAATTGATTTATTGCTTGATGAGGATCAGGGATGCTGAGCAAACACAGAACAGTTTCTAATTTAAGTAGTGCACCACTGGTTTTGTTGTTGTTGCTTGATTACTTGTTTTAACATCAGTATGTGTTCTCAAGGTGGTTTTATGCTCTTCTGCACTTTTTAGAGCATTAAAAATGGAGGTGGCGTAACACACATGTTATAAACAGAGTACGGCTGGGTATCCAAAATTAAAATCCCCTGACACTGTCTGTAAGCAATAGATATTGTTTAAGTTGCTTATATATCTTTGCTTAATTGTAAGGATTTGGCATGACATTTTCTATGCTAGGAATCTGCTACAAGCTGATTTTTAGCTTTAATTTTTTGGTTTTTAACATTTCTTTTAGAATATAAGCTTAAATTATCCAGGTATTTGAAAAATGAAACTTGCAAGTATATGGGTTTGCTCTTAATTAAAAATCATAGCAGTGTTTTTGGAAGGGCTTTGGTATGCTTAGCCTGTAGGAAATGTAGTTTTATCTTGAGTGGGATAGAAAGGAGGAGAGTGTTAGCCCTTATGTCGAGGAATGTATCCTTTTTGTCCTTTAACATGACTATGGTCTTAAGCATCACCACAGTGAGCCTTGAATACCTGCAGTTTTAGCAGCTCTCTTACCTGAGTGTCTCACCTGCAATGACATTTTCCATGATCATTTTGAGCTGTGCCTTGCTTGGATCTGGAACTTAATAGAGAAGTGGTGATTTCACATGCTCAGTGCATCTCAGTTGTACCTATGGGATGAGGAGGGGAAAGGCTGTCTGATTTGAATAGACGGGGAAGAAGAACTGATCTTGCAGTGTGGTAAAGCTGGCACAAAGCTCTTGAGAAACTGAACGTGGGATGTGATTAGGAGAAATCAGCAATGGTATAGGTGGATGTATTTTGGGACAATTAAATTGTTTGCATAAGGAAACTGCTCCTGAGAAGTAGCAGTGAAACGAAAAAGGTAGATGGAGGGTTACAGACAAGCAAAACTGCCTGAACAGCAAGGTAAGGGCTAGAGCTAGGATAACTCTATAACTATGAAATAAGATTAAGGAGCAAGACCAACTTTGTGGTGCATACCTGGAGCGAAGAACAGACAAGGAAGGTGAATGTTAGCATAACTGGAAGTTAAATCAGGTGAGAAGGCATAAGAAAAGGATCAACTAGATAATGGGAGTGAAAGCAAAACAACAAAAAAAACCAACCCTGCACAGCTGAGAGTGAGGGGTCCCAGAGTAAGATTAAAGAAAAGTGCAACTAGGACAGCTGGAACTGGGATGAGAATCAAATACTAGCATTAACTAGATAAGAAAAACAAAACTGGGATGAACAGCCAAGACTGAAGAGAGAATGAAGACAGGTTAGAAATAACAAGCCGAGATAAGGCAAAACACGGACATGGCAAGCAAGCAGATGGGAGTGTGCTATTAAAAAACACCCTCTCCCGGAGTTTGGAAGGGATCCCAAGATTCGCTGTCCCTCTTCTGCCAGTAATAACTGTGAAATCCAGTGGTGAAGAGACAAACATCTTTTCAAATGCTGGGCCAAACACGGGACTACATACTCGTGCTAACAGGTACCGCGTGGAGGAGCAGAAGATTCAAAGCAATGGACGAATTATGTGGGTGTCATTAATGATGGGACTGTTACTGGCAGGAGTCTGGTCACATTTATTCTAGAAACTGAAGGAAGTATTGAAGAAAAGGAATTATGGGAGGAGAAACGGTGTCTAAAGTCTTCAGAGAGCTGAGCGGCTTGAAATTTGTGTCTTAGCCCTTGCCTGTGCCACAGAATTCCTTGATAAAGCTGGTTCGAGGCTTTTAAATTACATTTCTTGCTAATTATTTGCTTCTCACTTTCAGATGCCTGAAAAATCCAGGGTTTGATTAGAAGTAGTTCTGGATACTCATTGAGTAAAATTACTGCAGCTGAAACCAGTGGGAACCAGGCCTTGAAGAAATAAGTTCTTCCATAGTGCTAAGTCCTGACAGGTCTACAAGATATCAAACCAGGCAATCTATAACTGTTTCCCATGTGTAATATTCATATCCTGTCACAATATCCCCTCATCTGAGGGGTGTATTATGAAACTAATTAATATTTTTGAAGCACATGAATACTGTAGCAACAAGCTCCATAAAAAGCCCATGAGGAAATAAAGAACTCTGTATGCAGAGTAGGATCTGAATAAGGTAATGAATAAAGCATGGGCCATGTTTTCAAAAATAAAACAGAAAACATAACGTTGAAGGGCTTCTTGTTAATTAAGCACTGAGATCTGTAGAAAAAAATTTATGTGAACATACAATGAACAACTTTCATAATACATGAGTAGATGTGGGAGAGAATGGAGAAATAAGGTTTCACAGGTAGAGCTCACTGCTGTTAAGACCATGAGTGCTTGATTTTAGCTTCAAAAGTTTAATTTTAGTTTATATAGTTCACTCAGTATATATTTACGATTGTATATACGCCTGTTTGTCTATTACTGTAGGCAGTCTGTTTGCCACAATGCCAGCTTCAGTATTTCCCTACAGAATAACAATTTGGAGAACTGGGAACTACTTAAACATAGTTTCAGCTGTTTCAGAAGTGCTGTAGGTACCTTGTAGACAAGGAATGGGGTTATCAGGAGATGAAAGCAGGAAGGTAACCCGCTCCTGTTGAACTTCACTCTGTTAGCCTCCTGAAAAATCCTACAGAGTCCCAGTCCCAAGGGGCTGACCAGCCATGGTCTTCAGCCTTCAAAGCCTTAGGCATGTGCTGAGCTTGATGTTTGTGAATAAGCCCATTGTGTCCACCCACCTAAAACTCCACACGAGATGGAGGCCTAAGCAGGAGACAGATAGCCAAAGAATGAGGAGGAGGTGCGAGCAATGATGTTTCAGATGTGGGGTTTTTTTAGTTCTGTGATTGTGTCTGTCTTTCTTACATACTTGTTCTTTTTTTGTGTGTGTGGGAAGAGCAGAAAAGCCTCCAGCTTCCTGGTTAAAAAAAAAAAAAAACAACAAAAAAACTCCAACCAAACAAAAAACCACCACCACTTAACATAACTGCATTTACCATTATCTGTGTCCCTGTAATATACCCGCAAACCAGGAAATTTCAAGGAAAAGGGAAAATGCTTGGAGTTTTTGTTGTTGCTGTTGTTGTGTTCCTTTGGTTGGTTTCCTTCCAGCTTAAGCATTCTGTCTTCCTGGCTATGTGTTCGTTTCTTTGGAAACGGCTGTAGGATGGATTTTTGATTGACTGTGTTGTCAGATGGATTATCAGATATGTGAGCTTTTTGGAATGGTAGACATGAATGTGTGATAAGAAAAAAAATGTTTTGTACTTAAAATGTTTCAAAATTTTGCATCATGAAAGAAGCTAGATTGAATATTTAACAGGTTAGTTAGGGGGAAAGTTTATTTAAAAAAAAAAAAAGTCAACTGGTTTGGTTACTAGGAAAAAAAAACTTTTAATATGAGGAAAGGTTTTTACTAATGTGACCGATGGCAATATTAATACCGAAGCAACGTCGAATAGTTTCAGCAGAGCTGCAACGCTTATTTTGAACAGTAATTCTAACGTGTAGCTGCTCTAGATTACAAGCAGAAACAGCTCTTACCTTGACCTATACACACATTCACGCGTTACAGCGCTTACGTGCCCAGATTTCTGCACGATTCCCATCTAGCATTTCTGAGTTTGTTTCCTGTCTTAGTCAGGGCTCTGCAAGGCCAGCTGTCCTCGAGGCTGCGAGCGGCTGGCGCTGCTCTGCTAGCGCTGGTGATGCTGAGGTCGGGGGCAGATTGCCGGCTGGAGGCCGAGGGTGACGTCAGTGCCTACCTTGCTGGGAGAGTTAATCTCCCGCTGGAGAGAGACTCTAATAATCTCCTCACTGGGGAGACCGGCGTGTTAAGGATCGCACGTTGTATGTTCCTCTTCTGGGGCTGTAGAGCGATCGGCAATGTCAGTGTTTCTAAAGCTCTATTGACAAACGTGTGCTTGTTAGACAGAGGTCACTTCGTTCTGGGGTTGAGGCGCAGCAAAGAAAGTTAACTTTTAAAAGTTAATATGAAACAAGACCGAGCAGAAGAACAAAACCAGGTTAGGGAGGCCCAACATGTGAAATGAGCAGGTAATTAATGACACTGTAAGATAAACTATCTCCTTTGTGGACATACATAACAGAAACCAGATTCCCGATTGGATCAAACTGGCTTCTTTAGCAAAACACAGCCCACCAAACGGCGACACTGTGCAAGCGAAGGTAGCCGTCAGCCTTGACACTGCTCTGATGGGCTGACAGGGAAGGATCTCTGATAACTTCCTCAGAGTCAGTTCCAGCTGTCTGGGGTGGCTGGTCGCGGAAATTACTTTGAGGAAGAGGGGAAAGGAAAAGGCCACAAGTTTCTCAGGCTTTTCTGTGATGTGGTGCGTGGTGCTTTCTGTGGGCCTTGTGACACACAGCAAACTGAGCTGCTGGGACAGAGAACAGTTACTCCTTACTGAAAGCTGCAGCCTCTCAGTGGCAGCTACTCATTCCTTTGGCTTTCAGCTTTGGCGCAAAAAGCTCGAGTTGGGAGTAACGTGGGCACCACCTGGATGCCAAAAAGGTAAGGAAGCACAACGCATGGATGCTTCAAAGACACTGATGTTACTTGGTGCTAGACTCATTGACACGCTCTGTTATTAAGCTGTTATTAGCCCCTCTTAACCGACCTTTCCAGTTTTAACGGTATGAAGTGCTGAGAGTTCCTATCTATAGGCACACTAACCCTTCCATGGGCAGGAGGGCAGGGGCGGGCGGAGCGACTTCGGGCAGGCGGGCAGTACGGCGTTTGCCTCGCCTCCCCCCGCCCCGGTTTTTGGGAGCAGCTCAGCCTCGGTAGCAAGCTGTGCCTACCCGGGGTTTGCGCAATTGCCGTTCCCCGGGCCCGCGGAGGGAAGGAGCGCGCAGGGCGGCAGCTCGGGGGGCGCGGCGCCCCGCGGCAGCGGTGAGGGGCGCGCCGCGCCGCCGGCTCTGCCTGC